>JBAKBP010015427.1:0-55360 GCA_037953745.1 Lithodes maja | reverse complement strand
GCGACTCCGCCTCCTCCGTGTCGGCGTTTGCATGAATTTCTGCCGTGACATAATGGGTGGTACTCATAACAACTTTATTTCTCTTAGGGGAATTAATTAGTAGGTGGCCTGGAAGATTGTGGGGACTGTTGTTTAGGCAATCTGGCCACCTTGTGACCTCTTGGTGAAGCTGAATGAGTCCTTTTCTTGCGGCCGGGGGGGGGGGGGGGGTTCTCCTTGAGACTCCTCACTACTACTACCGATTAAATCGCCGGACAGAAGTCGAGATAACTTAGTATCTAGGAGCTCTGACTTAGAGGATGAACAATCAAGGGGGGTTGAATACGTGAGAATGTGTTGCCACAGGTTTGGGTCATCACAAACTAGCTCTTTATTCGCCGCGCCCCTAGCATAGGCGGAGAAGCTGTTCTTAATATCGACCAGTGCTACTAGGCACGCCATGTCTTGTTTACTAAACCAGTCGGCACACAGATCTGAACAAGTTGGGCACATCTGAGAGTTCCAGATGAAGTTAGATTTGTCTAGACACTCTACACACTTAATACAAAATTTATGTGCTATGACTGGGGTTAAGAAGCAAGTGGGAGATGCACAAAAGTTAGTGTGAGGCATGATGGCGAGAAAGAACACCCCCCTTCCCCCTCGCCGGGTTCTGCACCTTAGCCTGCTGCCCTGTGTTGCTCCTGATGTGCTGTGATCTGGAAAATAACATTTCCAGGAATCAATGCTCATAAGGATAAACCGAGAGGTAACACATCATATCTTACAAATACGCCGGAAGGGCAGTTGTAGCTCAACTGCTACTCTGACCTTCCGCCGTACCTGAATGAAAATCAACCTTCAAGGTGTTTTCATTGTAGAACTGCTTACCTGTGACTGTGTCACTGGCCTCTAAAACCCCGTCAGATAATCGTCGTATCCCGAGACATCCTCCGGGATAGACAAAGCTCACTGGACTGTGTCGCTGGGTGCATAAAAGTCAAGCTGTGTGAGTGACAGAGGGTTCCGGGCGAGTTCGCTCGGCCGGGCCGAGATCACTTAACTGACGAAAATGTACTTCCGCCGGAAGTAAAGTGGTACTACAAACCACAGTGGGACATGATTGGCCATACCCGCCTCGATGTAAAGCGAGGGTGCGGCGTCAATACACAGAGAGACCGCCGGAAGGGGAACCAACATAATTTTGAGGAAACGGACTTACGTTATAAAGTCCGACTCCCCAAAACCCCACAAAAGACAGGACGTCTCCTGACACTGGTAGACTTGCAAAGCACAGCAAGAAAACCAGAAATACATCTTAGGGCTACAATAGTATAAATAACACCAAATAATATTCCTAGCCACTAAGACAATACCCCTAGTGAGGCTGGCCACGAGGCTCATAGAAAACATTGTCATGGATCTATAAACTCTTACCTCCGAAGAAAACAGCAGCTCGAAGCGACAGCACCCGGAACGGGGACAAGCGGACACGGAGTCCAGAAAGTTCCACACCATGTGTGACAACTCTTAGACCAGAGCGTCTGCTAAAAAACAATTAAATGCAACTGCCTCATAGCGACGGCCTAGAAGCATTATCTTGCGTAAAGTAGCCTCCTAACTAAGAGCTAAGGAGCAACAACTAAAGGCGCGGTTACACATGCCCAAATTTTTGCCACCCAAGCAACTTTTGTCACCGCTACGGGCAACTTTTCTGAGACCCAAAAACAAGTGGTTACACATGCGGAAGAGAGTTGTTGTTCCCCAAGCTGCTCGTAGCACTATCTCCCGTAGCCTACACTCTTTCGTTTTCACTTCGAAATTAATTGGTCTTAATTCGGCCGTTTTAGCTTCCCGTCACGCTATTAATACATCACAATCCCTATGATAAAGCTGAGCATATATAAAAACCAAGGTATGTAGGCTATGACTATATTGCTCGCCATTACATAAAACAAGCGACATGAATCCACGTCTGTCGGTAAAAGTGCAAGTCAGTTGAAACAGCAGCACGCTCATGATTGGCTATCTTATTATTACCCTGATCATTTATATATCATCTGTATTGTTCCTTATTTATTCATTAACTAGATATGTTTAAGTAATTTTAATGATTAGGCCTACTTGTACTATCCGAATCTAAAGAGCTCTTAACCCGGGAACTGCGGGGAGACTCTTATGAGTGAGTGAAAAAAAAATCAACTTTTGACATCGAAAAAAAAAAAAAAAATATTTTTATTTTTGTATTTTTTTTTATTTTTTTTGGCCCCTGGGCCATGCAAAATCTCAGTCCTCTACCTCCCCTCCTTCCCCACTTTCCTCCTCTCCTTCAGTTATCACCTATTTTCCCTGTTATTCCCTTATTCTGAGGTATATTTTCGTGCTAACATTAGCGAGTTGCAAGCAGGGTGTTGTCATCACTGATGGCAAGCGAGTGCAAGAGAGAGAGAGAGAGTATCGATCGACTGTGTCTCAGTGGCCTTGGGAGATATTGGCGGGAAAGCAGGTTGCCTCACCCATACATTATACAACTCGCGGGCTATATCTCCGATTTTGACCATCCAAACGCTGTTTTCACTCGTTTTATTGTTGTTTCAAGTTAATACCTTTATAATCAACCCATAATAGGCGCATATGGATAAGTATTAATGCTATTAATGGCACAATGAATATTTTAGTGACGGAAACACCTCAAATACGTCAGCACAGGGGGACGTTTCCAATTACCCCCATGCGCACTTCAGAGGTTAAAGAACACAGGAAAAACAATAATAACGTATATATCATAAAGTAAACACAAGCAAGATAAAGATATGATAATTTTGATAAACCAAGAAGTAAGCGAGAGAGAAGACTGGCTGGCCCGGGCTCACCCGGTTTAGCCAATCACAGGCCTTGCTTTACGTATTACACATTTAAAATAGGCAGTGACAGTATTTCTTTCCTTGCTTGTGTTTACTGTATTATAATTATGTACGATTTTATGTGTTCCATGTGGTATTTTATAGCTCTTAAGGTTCGGATATCACCTATCACCTTTAGAAGTATTAAAACTTATTTAGCCTATATTAGTATAGGCCTAGCCTACTGTATATGGAATATATATATATATATATATATATATATATATATATATATATATATGGGCCTATTTAGGCTATAGGCTACATATGGAAATTATGTCCACGACATAGTCTACTAATTCACGCCAAATACTATTACCGTATACTGTACATGTAGGCTACTAAGTTATGTAAAGAGTAGCCTACGTCTATTTAGCACGTCGCATTAACCGAACCTATAATGCATAAATACGGTATTTAATCAAGATTACAAAGCATACAGAATACATAATTTGTAATAGGCCTACTGAAGGAAGTATTAGGCTAACCATTGCAGTAACGAAGCTATTATTCATATTTAGTTATAACAAATCGTTTACTGTTGCAAATTATAATTGTGAGTTGATTATGATAACGGATATATGATTCATATAATCCCTTGAGAGAACATTCTTCCCATTCTTGCCTAAAGATATTGTAGGCTATTTGTACAAACTTGAAATTTCGCATTCATACCGTAGCCTACTTCTTGATTAAACCGTTTTCTCTCATCCCAATCTATTGAATATTATACTGTGATGACATATATATTTAAGGATTGAACATTATTATAGTATATTAATGCTTTCACATCATATATATAGTTATCACATTACTACTATTGCATGCAACCCATATTTATAGTTGCCGCAACAGGCGATGCGTCCCGTACGTTCGGGACGCAAAAGTTGCCCTATTCGGGTGACAAATGGGTCCCGAAAAAGTTGCTTGGGGCGCAAAAGTTGCTCGACGGAGCAACTTTTGTCACCGATTCAGGCAACTCGGGCATGTGTAACCGCGCCTTAAGGCGCACAAAACGAACAAGAACATAACATGACGCGTGGGGCCCAATGGGGGCAAACAAGGCGCCTGTACAATAGTACCCTATTTTAACACTCTCCTGTGGACACGCCAATGGGGCTGCCTGATCTAGCTAATCTAAACCTATTCTAGTACAACTCAGATAGATACAAATGAGCAAACGACTCACTAGAGTTGAGCGAACGAAGAATAAAGCGGAGCTCAGGCAGGCACGTCTGGCCTTGGTGGGCACAGGGAGACGAAGGAAGTATGGCGGCTCGGTGAGCAGCGTCTGGGCTAGAATCCACATAAGACATCCACGTGATGGAAAGCCTTATTATAATAATTATTAACCCGTTGAGCCCCAGCTAGTTATAATATTTTGTTCACCCCAATCCCAAGCGATTTTTTTTTTTTTTTTTTTTTTCTAACTAAGAATAAAAGAAAATAAGATTTTGTTGTTGTTGTTGTTGCTTACCGATGATTTTTAGGGGGGTCCTAAGGGGGGGGGGGAGGGGGGTCCTGAGATGACAGCTGCAGTTTGGCCCGCTTCATATATCCCGCCCGCGCGGGCAGGCTGGGGAGCCCGGCAGCCAGATGTACGATGAGTCGAGTTTTCGGGCGTTTGGTCATTTGCATACCACCCGAGTATCTTGTGTGCCTTTATAGTTCATATTATACCACGTATGTATCAATAATGTCCTAATAAGTAAAGTTCAAGTGTAATAAGTGCTGTAATAAGTTCAAGTGATATAAGTGTTCACTTGTGGCAACGACTCCCGCCCTACATACAGACAGACGGACACCAGGTGACAGTTCTCACTCCCGCGCTCTCTTCCCTCTGTCAAACTTTATATATACATTAGGCCAGCACTTCACTTTAGTTGTCTGACACTGCCACACTGTCACTTTATATATATATAGAATAGTTTACCGTATAGTTTACTTATATTATATCATTTGTAGGCACTTTTTAGTTAGAAATATTGGCTTTCACATTGTATTTTTGTTAGTTTGCACAAGTAAAATGTATCTCACTGTTATTATGGAGTTATAGTTTATCACTTTATACAGTTATTATTTACACTTGGTATTTACACTTGGTTTAGCGTCTTTTTTCGCAGTCTTTTTTATACACTTAGAAGTGTTCAAGGGTGTGGTACTCGATGAAGCAGTCCGGGTGACACAGTGCAACATTACACTGCCTGCAGAAATTGCTGGTGTCAACACGCTTAGGGCTCCTTCGTGTCGTGTTGCGACACACATGACACCGCCTGCGGGGTCTCGGCTGGGCTTCAGTGGCTGGCACATACGTGGGGAAATGGCGTTCAGTGAGTCTGGCAATCCCTTCTGCTGCTGGCTGACGATGTGCTGGTGGTTGCGGGTTGCGGGGTTGAGTCATGTATGTATGCAACATCTCTCTGCTCAACTCGATGCAGAAGTCCTCCATCGTCTCTCGCTTGCCAGTAATTGCATGGTGGAGAATGTGACAGTTGTACAGGGTGATGTCTAGGAGATGGAAGAACAATTTTTTGTACCACCTCATTGTCTTCCTCGCACATTCACACGAAGCGATGACAGCATCGGACTTGTCAACCAGCCGCATGTTGATATTATAATCACAGATTGCCTCAGGCTTCCGGATTATTTCCCTTGTTGCTCGGTCACGTCGTCGGCTGTTTGGAAGATTGGTTGGTGGACTGTTGTGAGGACGTTGACGTCCCGGTTATCCATCCAGGATAACGGGAGGACATTATTGGCCTGCAGGTAGATGATGGAGCCCTTTTCCCGCCTGGGTGGTAGATTGGGCATGAATATTCTGTTCCTCCTGACGGTGCCACACACACCTGTTGTGCGGCTATACAGGAACTTGGCAAGGGAGGGGCTGGTGTACCAGTTGTCCAGGTACAGTATGTGGCCCCTGTCCAAGCAGGGCTCCATCAAGGTGATGACAACGGCCCCTGATATACCATATGTCCTCGATGGCACCAATTCTGTCTTCTTCCCCATATACAGAATGATGTCCTGGATGTAGCCGGTCAAACAGTCACACATGACGAAGGTCTTCAAGCCATACCTATGACGTTTGCTGGGGATGTACTGTCGGATGCTGATGTTTCCCCGCCACAGTAACAAACTCTCGTCAATTATGAGTTTCTGATGGGGTTTGAAGGCCTAAGCAAACTTTATCTTGAGGTACTCAAAAATTGGTCTTATCCTCTCCATGGGGTCCTTGGTGTTTCTGGGGAGGTCCTGGTTTCTGGTATGGCTTGCCAGGCTGTCAATGAAGTGCAGGTTCCCCATGATTGCAGAGAATCTGTTCCGGCTCATGATCTGGCAAAGATAGGGGTGCGGATGAGGGGATCCCATGACCAATATTTCCTGATTGACGATTTTGTCGTCACCCCCATCAGGATCACGATCGCCAAGAAGGAGTAGAGCTCTGGGATTTGGAGTGTTTCCCATGACAGCCTGGCCGAGTACCTGGATTGTTCCTTACCAGCCATAAAGTACCAATTATACCAGTTAGTCTGGTCCACAATTAGGCTCATCAGGTTGGCAGTAAAAAACTGCAGAAAGAAGTCCAGTCTTGGGGTGTCAGGTCCTTGGTGAGGGAACGTAGGGCCGGCAATCCATGCGCCCACAAATTGCCAGTCGGTGAGCTGATACCGTGCCCCATCCTGCCAATCCCAAACATCAGGTACTCCTCCGGCACCTTCGTCGTCGTCGGCATCAGGGTCGTCGGGATCCGGGTCACCAGGGTGGCGAGGGGGCGCAACCGTGTCTCTTGCCACTGCCCTACCCCTTGCCCTTGGCCTGCCTCCTGACGGCCGCCTGGACCCTCCTGGCCCTCTCGAACCGCCAGTGGGGGGGCTCTAACGAGGGTCACCTTACCCACCTGTCTTGGACGCCCACTTACAACCCCACGCCCGGGAGCTGGGACTTCTGCGGGAGGATCGAATGGAGGTGGTGATGGTGTTGGTGTGTGGTAGGGCACTGGTCTAGGAGTTCTGGTGGGGGTGTAGGGTAGTGAACCCGGTGATGGTGGGGGGTAGTCTGGTGATGGTGCTGGTGGTGGTGTGGGGATGCGAGGCTCTCCCCTGGCCGCTGCAGCTGCGTCTTCCCGGGCTGCCATAACTGGGAAGAGACGCCTCGCAACCATCCGACGTCTTTCCACTTCCCTTGGTGGGGTGTCGAGAACCTCCTCTTCCTCTTCCTCTTAACTGGATGGTGGTGCGGCATCTCTCCTGCGAAGCCCATAAATATATTTGGGCTTTGCAGCTTTGAGAGGTGAGGGCTTCCGTGGTGTTGGTGATGGGAGGCGGCGAGGAGGGAGAGCATGAATGTGGCCTCTCACACTCGCGGCCGTAGGGGCAGGCTGGCGGTGGTGTAGGGGAATGTCCAGGAAGGCCATAGGGTCGTCCACTTCTTCCTGTAGCTCGACCTGTTCCCCACTTGCTGGGGAGTCCTCTATATCCCTTGCCCTGGGAGACATGGGGGAATGGTAATTTCTAGCCTCCCTCTCCCTCATTTGTTCAAAACTGAGATGCAGTTCTCGTATAGGGATGTAAGGTGCCTCCTGATTCATAGCGGCATATTCCTCCCTACTCGGGAAATATTCCTCTTCGGAATCATCGAGGTATGAGGATTTGGTGTCAGAGTCTTCCTCGTCACTTCGTACTAGGATTTCGTGGGCTTCATCAATGGTAAGGCCCTTAGCACGGGGTGAGTTACGGCGTGGAGGTTGTTGGGACATGGTGATCACTCGCGGAAGACAACGGGTATACTGAATGTCCTTTGTCACGCACTAGGTCAAGCCCAGAGCATCCTTTGGTCTTATCATATCTACCAGCCAACGAACTTTTCACTACAAATTTCAAGGCAATATGACATAGGACAAGACATTATAAGGTCTAAAGTCGCGTGACTAAGGAATGTCACACCTACAGAGATATAGATTAGTCTACCATATACACAACTCATCCAGGCACTTCCTACCATATGCACATAGTAAATAAGGTCCAAAGTCATTTTGACAGCTGCTCCAAAATCAAAAACATCCTAAGGAATATCCTATACCATTTTTAGACCAAACCACACCATACAACCTGAGTAAATAAGGTTCAAAGTCGCGAGCCAATATGCGCATATATGATTTTCTCACGCAGCCTGTAGCCTCTAGGCAATACTAGGCATGGTCACGTAGACCCATACAAAGGTCTCATACACCATCCAACCGTGTCTGACACAAATCTCAAGCCAAACCCGACCATACGACCCGAGTAACTAAGGTTCAAAGTCGGAGCGAAAAGGTGGATAATTACGCGCCCCTAATCCATCCCACCATCCAGCCGCTCTCCCCACCTACCCGTTTTCCCACCAACCACTGGTTTCTCATATTGTATCGAATACCCTGTATCATTTTTAGGCCAATAGTTACCATACCACCTGAGTAAATGATGTCCAAAGTCGTGTGGCAATATGCGGGTATACGTAAATCCGTTTATTATCCATCACCCGCTCAGACTATGTTCATGTACACCGATAATACGTATAGACAATGACATCCCACAGCTCTGACACAATTTTCAAGCAAAACCAACCAATACGACCCGAGTAAATAAGGTCCAAAGTTGCGGTAAAAAAAAGTGGTTCAGTACATGCCTCTCATCCACCCTGGTTCAGCCGCACGACCCACCAACCCGTTTTGGCCGCCAGTCCCGCCTTCCCAATACCCTAGAGTGTACGCAGTACCATTATTAGGCATTTCCTTACGATACCTGCCGCGTAACTGATTTTAATATGCCGGACGCACGTGATGCGTCGCTGGGAGCTGGTGGTCGAACAGTGCTGTCGCATCACGTGCGTCGCTGGGATCCAGCGGGTTAAGTAAATTTTGATTTTTGATTTTTTACGAAGTTTTTTCGTAGTGAGTACCCAATCATAAAGACGATTCCATAAGAGAATTAGCGTTGCACTTATGATGTAGGACTCTTTCTCCCTGCGGCGGGATTTCAAATACGCTGACTGCGGGTACTTGAAAGAGGACTATTATACTAATAGGCATATCGTCAATGATGGAGGGGCCACTAATAAATTATAGATGTTTGAATTTCACTGTACCGTATTATACTGAATACACACCTATTATACACTTGAAGTGAGTAGTGATGGAGAGACGATTTTCTAGGGCAGCCACAGTGAGTTGGAGTGAGTGGTGGTTGAGATAGGTCAGGGATGAGGAGTCAGCACACATGTATATCAACACGCCGAGTCGCTCAGCTGACGCATGCAGTCTCTCTCCCTCTGATGTTGTCTCCCGGCAGCCAACTCGTCCACTCGTGGGATGCCCACACAGGAATCGCCGTCGATGAACTGGTAGATGACTGGTAGACTGGTAGAAAATTGTTGTGTTGAAGAGATTTTTTTGGTTTGATAAATCAAGATCACTTGATCACTATAACATTCATGAAACAGGAACTCACAGGAACTTATGAAACTGGAACACAGGAACTCTCAGGAACAGTAGAGAAACTGGATAATGGTAGAATATGGTAGAGTGTAGACTGGATAATTCTTCGAAGGAACGTGGTGTGGTCGCCTCAGTTAACAATTCAATTAACCCTTGTCTAGTGGGGTGTTTTGGGCTCATTTGGGCATATTCAGGCCCTCCTGAATGATCAATCAAGTATCTGCACGAAAAGAAATGTATTCAACAAAAATCTAGGTGCTAAAAGCTTCAAAATGAGACCAGAACGAGCTACATAGCACTCGTGGTTCTCTTGCAGTGGTGCCACGAACATGGGAGTTTAGCGTATAGCGGTATATTTTTCCCAGCTATGATCACTACTGGCTACACTGCCGGCCTCTCGAGAACACAGGGAACATGAGCTAATGGGCGGCGGTAAGCCCTGGGAGTCGGCTGTCTGGCCCGCTGCGCTCCTGGCCATTTGCACTCGATTTTAACCCTTTAAAAGCCTTAATAATGCTCCTAACTTGCTACAAATTGGTGCACGACTTAAGTCGAGCGCCGCCAATAAGGGGTTAATGAGGACCGCTGGTGTCACCATGTTATAAATGACTTTAACCCTTCTTTGGCGGCACGCAACTTATGTCGTGTGAAATAAATATGGACTAAGTGGCGGTTCACAACTTATGTCGTGTGCCATTTTCACCACGTAATGTTGCTGAGAGAGAGAGATAAGTGGTGGGAGGAGAGTAGCAAGCGTATGACTGCTCCAGACCACCGCGGCGGACCTACTGACATGAATCCCACCCTCCCCCACCCTCACGCACTCGCTACACAGGGAATTATGTAGGGAAACTACCTAATTACATGGTTTTTGCACTCGTGTTGCGCGATCGTTGCAAGAAAACTAGCGGTCGTACAAGGATGGTTGGGGTGTCATTGGAAAGCTCTGTTTATGCCCTTTCAGGGATAGATACTTGTTTTATGCTCTGGGTCTTATTTAGGCATGAAAATGATCACGTAAACAACCCTATTTAGGGTAAAAACACCCCGCTGGCGGTACATAATTATAAATTACCGCCTAGGCCGCTCGTAAGGTGTTAAGTTACATAGCAACAGTGTATGCCATGTTACATATGAACTTTGGGTGATCAATGTATTCAAGGGGTTAATGACCTTCAAGGTGTACAGTACCTCACACAAGTATAGTTCACTGTAAGTAATTTCACCTTAAAATTATATGAGAGATGTAATAAATGATTCATGGTAAAAAGTATAATAGTGAGATGTAATAGGTCTCAAAATCGCGAAACTAACGGAACGAACGTCTTAAAACCTCAAAACTAATATGCTAAACATGAAGAAGGGGGTCCATAAAAATCGAGTACTACCCCCTTAAAGGGTAGAGTAAAAGAAGCACCTGAAAACTGGTTCACTTATGAGTGGGAGAGGTGGAGAGAATAGGGTCGAGAATGTGTTTGTTATGCCATGTTTATAAGAAAATGTGAGATAGTCTGATTGCGATTTCCACCTTAGGAATCTGCGCTAATAGTCAACTGAAATACCTCTCTACTGGGCAAATATGAGCCTAATTAGCTCTATATATAGCACTCTAGTAATAAGCAATGGACACAACATACACATGAAAGGTTTTAACAGGTTTTATTCCTTAACCCGAGAATGGCGAGAAGACTCTTAACCTAACAAGTGCGCATGGGGGTAATTAGACACCTCTCCCTGTGCGCATGTATTTGAGGTGTTTCCGTCACTAAAATATTAATTTTACCATAAATAGCATTAATACTTATCCATACGCGCCTATTATGGGTTGATTATAAAGGTATTAACTTGAAACAACAATAAAACGAGTGAAAACAGCGTTTGGATGGTCAAAATCGGAGATATAGCCCGCGAGTTGTATAATGTATGGGTGAGGCAAGCTGCTTTCCCGTCAATTTCCCCCAAGGCCACTGAGACACAGTCGATCGATACTCTCTCTCTCTCTCTCTTGCACTCGCTTGCTATCAGTGATGACAACGCCCTGCTTGCAACTCACTAATGTTAGCACGAAAATATACCTCAGAATAAGGGAATAACAGGGAAAATAGGTGATAACTGAAGGAGAGGAGGAAAGTGGGGAAGGAGGGGAGGTAGAGGACTGAGATTTTGCATGGCCCAGGGGCCATTTTTTTTTTTCGATGTCAAAAGTTGATTTTTTTTTTCTCTGACTCTTAAGATTCTTCCCGCAGTCCGCCGGGGGAACTCTTAAGAGTCTCCCCGCAGTTCCCGGGTTAAGAGGTTATGGTGGTGAAAGGCGACGAACTTCTTAAGATCCAAAGCCTAAAAAAAACTCTTAAAAGGCCCCAGTAGCACTTAAAACAAAGGAATATGTGATTAAGTAAGATGATTCCCCTCCATACCTCCTATCACTCGTCCACATGTGTCAAAACCCCCTTCTTCCCCCCTCCTTCAATTATCACCTATTTTTCCTCTTATTCCCTTGTTTATCGGTTTATTTACCGCGCCAATATCTCCAACCCGGTTGTAAGGTGTTCTCCTGCGCGTATCGTGTGCGTAGGTAAGAAAGAAAGTGAGAGAGAGACCTCAGTTTCCCTTCAGGCTTCGAGAGAGGAGGGTGTAGGGCTTGTGCGTCTCTCACCTCATGACTGGACGGTTGGCAATGATTAGTTTTTTCACCCCCCAAATACTATTCCCACTTGTTTTATTGCTGTTACATGTTAATATCTTCATATTAAACGTAAAATAGGCGGATATGAACAAGTAATAACGATATTTATCGTAAATTACGATTTTAGGCGGGAATGAAGCCTAATATCGTCGCTTGGCGGTAGGGTGTTCACTACTAATAGCTCGCGCTTGTCGGGTTAACAGCTAGAGTACAATCTCAATATGTCTCTGGAACAATAATCACAACATTCATATCAATAGAATAAAAGTGTTATGACTGAACAATGAATAATAACATAAGAGAGGATAAGTCTCAAATCACAATAAATAAAGTCCTGATATATATATATATACAAGCTCTCAAATATGGCTTGGCAAAAGTGTAAATAATAGTTACTGCGAGGTCAATAGCGTAGCACTGATAAGTATGGACAATAGGACAGTATTTGATTTCTAAGCGAACAATAAGTCTAAGCGACTTGAACAGATAATTAAATGGAATAAACTCAAAGAGTCATAAATATGAATTAGAAACTCATAAACTTGTAATAAATATAATAGTCAGAAAATATGTGACTGAGGAGCAAATTACTTGTGACTTGAACTAATCACTATTGGACTTGTACCCTCATGATACGTAGCGTATAAACTAAGAACTGAGTAAGCGTTCAAGTTGACGTGTAAAATGTATGTATTTATTCCCCGGATAACCTTTATATATCTCTACATTAACAAATACAGGAGCCAGTATTCGTAGAAGTATATAAACGTTTTCCGCCTGATAGAAGTGTATAATGTTCTCCCTAAGCAGAGCAACGTGTAAAATAAAGGAGGGAAGAATGGACAATCTTCTTATATTACGTTAATCATTAGTGAACCTTATCATACCTTGGTCTAGACCCTCACAACAATCATCGTTACCATTACAAATAAAAGGAACACTTAAATGATTCATGTAGAGAGAGAAGGCACTGGTAGAGCGACTTTGGAGCACTAGGTGTAGCTGTAGTTGTCTCGGCACTTTGACTACAGGGGCTAGGATTTGACACGTCCTAGGTAGGCTCGGGCCCGAATAGCTGCAGGGCACGGTTGTCTCTCTCTCTCTCTTTCCTTGGCTCGACACCACGCACTTGGTCACAATCCACGTTGAGTCTGACGGAAGATAATAAAGGATCCCCTACACTTGGAATACTGAGGGTATTAACAGGCATAGGCGGACAAGACAAAATCAAACTATCTGGAATTGCGAATGGGTAGGCTACAGTGATGCAAACGAAGTCTGGATAGTGTTATCTAAGTTTGCATCGAAAGTACTAGAGTCACCTAATATACTCTGATCAAAGGGTGTCTCAACCAATAAGTCAATCTCATTCCCGTAGCCGTAGTGCCATACTGAGTCCTGAGAAAGACTTGAGTGGCTGGGCTGTTCAAAGTCAAGGGTATCACTTGCAGGCTCGCATAGAACGGGGATTGCAGTTGAGCTGCTTACTGGGCTCCTTATTAACGGATGCTGACCAGTAGACAAGGAATGAAGTTTCTAACCAAGACTTTTACCTTTGGTTCTTAATTCCAAACCCAAAGTGGTAGATGAAGCTGAGGGCTGAAGGCTTACTTTTCTTATGCTCAACGCGTATCGTGACTCTGATTTGGTCGGCACCAGGGGGGCCGGGCTCTGGGGTAAGAGGGACATGTGGAAACCTCTGTTTTTGTCTATTTTCCTAGAGCCGGTCGCACTAACTTTGTTTATTCTTTTCTTATTGTTTGTGGATGATGTCGGAAGCATTTCATTGTGAAGTTGGGGTTGTAGGTGAGTTTGAGGGGAATTTAGACCTGATGGGTCATGATAGTCTACTATGACTTGGTTGCGCTTTTGTAAATTTTCACTGGGGTTACTGGGGTTGTTTATGTGGGAGGAATGGTTGGAATGCTTCTTCACACTCACACTGTTTTATTCACTAAAGAGCACAGGGGCACACGGTTGGTACTGAACTTGCATACATTCGTTGCGGTCCACGTGTGTATCAGGGCGGCTAGGGCAGTCTCTCCTCCAACTGTGGTTTTCTATGGTCACTTTGGTTTTGCTACAGTTTAACTTTAACCTAGTTTTCTTTGATACCCTTTCTTCCCTTGTTTTGGTGGTGTGGGTATGATGGGGGGCGCTGCTCCAAGTTGCACTTCAAATTTATGGAAGCGATGCGTTGGTGTTGCTGAGGTGGTGCTGGTTGTTGTTTGGTGGTGGAGGGGAATGCTCGGAATATTTTCTTCCCATCGCATCTCAGTGTTGAAAGACGCGTGCAACCAACATTATATTAAGGTAGAAGGTTCGAATCCCGGGAAGGCCATATGCTTTCATTAGCTTATTCAAGTGCATTGGGGTTTGTAATTGATGATTAATGTTAAGAATGGGGTGTTACTTAACCCACAGAACCCCAGCGATGACACGTTTGCGTCGGCAATGTATGTAACCCTAAACCCCAGGACGCATAGGGTGCGTCACGGTTTAATTACTCCGGTCCTATGGTTTAATTACTCTGGTCCTATGACACCTAGAGGGCTCAGATTTCTATGGGAACTGTGTAAGTATCCCACGCAACAATGCCGATGGTTGAACACTCTCAAAGTTCAACCGCGTGCGCGTGAGCGCGCAAAAACCTGTTTTTACCTGTTTTTGCCTACCCATTTCCCCATGTTAATTCCGACTTTTGGGCGCACCGTAGGACCCCTTAATGACCTAGGGGATCGTTTTTTTTTGGTGGGTTTTCCTTCATTTCTAACCCATTCCTGGTGTTTTCTGGATTTTTTGTTTTTTTGACAACCCTCTGGTCCTGGGGTGTACATTTATTATTAACTAGCTGGGGTTCAGTGGGTTAATACCCTGTGAAATTATATATCTGATAAACACTAGTGGATTGTATACTCTGTTTGTTTTCACCTAACGGTAAATTGAATCCCTTAGCAGCTAATTTCCCGATACTTAATGGGATAATATGAAACCACTATGTCACTGCATTATATTAAGACCAAGTTTATATCATTAGCACCATATTTCACTAAAAAATCTTCAAAATAACTTAGAAATCTTGATGGGAACTTTGCAATTTACCGTCAGTTGAAAAGAAACAGAGTATAGTAATGGTGGAAAGGGGAGAGGAAGATGTAACAATGCGGCAAGTGGAAAGAGATAGGAGAGTTACTGAGAGAAGGTTGGATAATAAGAGGAGCTTATAACACAAACTGCTTTTGACTCCACCCATCTGGTGGTCTAGTGGTTAAGGTGCTGGAGTGCTGCACTACTGGCCTGGGTTCGAACCCTGGCTGTGCATGTCACAAAATATTTATAGTTGTATGTGTGGAATCTATCCACACATGCGAACAGTAAAGCCTGTATCACACGAGCGCTTTTATAGTCCACATTCAATAATAAACATTTTTCTGGCAACATTTCTGTATTATTTCGCACTGGTATCGGAAACTAGATTTGATGATAGATGAACTTAAGTAGCAGAAATATTTTAAATGTCTACCTCATAAGCTGCCAAACCAGTGTTAAGGATAAATGTTGACTAAAAAATCTCTCGTGTGACCTGCATTTTTTTTTCTCTCTCTGGGTTGTATCCATTCGGCCACATTGAGCCTACTGTTTTAATTAAGACGTTTATTCCCATCCAGGTGTCAATTTGTACCTGGCGAAACACCATATTTTGGATGAGTTAGACAGTTGGCTAAATTTGTACATTTTTCGATAGAAAAATGTCTCCGGCATAGCCGGATTTCTCCATAAAATGCTGGCTCGCTATCGCTTGCCAGGAAACAATCGACACCTGGATGGGGAGAAACGTCTTAAAACAGTCCCCTTAAGCGGATCAGACCACCCCTGTACACAACACATAGCTGCAGGGGGTGGGGGTTGTCTGGCACCCCTTCTCCCTCATGTTTAGCCCCGTTGGTTTTTAGATTTTAAGACGTTCGGACCATTAGTTTGGCAATTTTAAGACTTTACGCCACATTTTTTTGTCAATATTAAGACCTTTCGTACCATTTAGGTGTCGATTTTTTTCCTGGCGAGCAATATCGAGCCTGTAATATTAAGAGTAACCAGGCCGGGAGATTTTTCTACCGAAAAATGTACACATTTATCTTGAAGGGGGGTCTAGGGGGTGTTTTTTACAGATTGATGGAAGTCAAGGGAGGAAACTAAAAACAATAAAAAGATAAAACAATAATAACAATATGCGCCCAATTCCCCTTAAGTATAGCACACCTAACTTCTGGGAAGCTTACATTATTATAGGTTTGAGTCCCGAAGGGAAGAAGGAAAACCTAATATTTAGTAGTGGCCCCGGAATCATTGACGATGCGCCTTAACTTTGTTTATGGCCAATCTTTGAACTCAGGCTTGCCTTTCAAACTTCCCGCCTAGGAGTGAGAACAAATACGATTGCCACACATCGTGAGCGAAACGCTCTTAAATATAATAAAAAAAAACTCAGACTCGTCCTATATGATGTGGGTACCACTACTAGAAAAACTAGTAAAAAGTAATCAATAAAACCAAAATTAAACATGATCCAGCTATTGTGCTTCCCAGCACTCTGCTGTCTACCGTACACATCGCCTCGGCTTCTCGAAGCATTCATCGTCCATCACTGATATATCAAAACTTTCAAAATACAGCAGATGAATGGGAAGGGGATGGAAGGGAGGGCCAAAATCGTCAATGATTCTGGGGCCACTACTAAATATTAGGTTTTCCTTCTTCCCTTCGGGACTCAAACCTATAATTTATTAGTGGCCCCTTCATCATTGACGATGCACCTGATATCACAAGTCTGGAGGGGGACATTCATCGAGAATATCATAACCACTAACAAATTACTAAGGTTAACATAAAAACGTACAAAAAGATCCATGTTTAATAGAACAATAGAAAGGATGTACAGGCGACGTTTATTAAAGGTTAGCCTGTTGTGTAACACCTTTACGTTGGATAGAACAGTAGGATATACACACTTAAACTATACATTTAGTCTATGAACAATAACAAAATCAATACTTGTCTCTTGGAAATACTGATAACATTTTGGCATATATATATATACTGTATATATATATTGCCTTAATTCAGGTACTCTATTACAAATATATTTGTACAATGCCCTTATAAATAACCTTAAGATTACTGAGCATAGATTAACCTCTGAAGTGCGCACGGGGGTAATTGAAAACCTCCCCCTGTGCTGACGTATTTGAGGTGTTTCCGTCACTAAAATATTCATTGTACCATTAATAGCATTAATAATTATCCATATGCGCCTAATATGGGTTGATTATAAAGGTATTAACCTGAAACAACAATAAAACGAGTGAAAACAGCGTTTGGATGGTCAAAATCGGAGATATAGCCCGCGAGTTGTATAATGTATGGGTGAGGCAAGCTACCTTCCCGCCAATTTTCCCCAAGGCCACTGCGACACAGTCGATCGATACTCTCTCTCTCTCTCTTGCACTCGATTGCCATCAGTGATGACAACACCCTGCTTGCAACTCACTAATGTTAGCACGAAAATATACCTCAGAATAAGGGAATAATAGGGAAAATAGGTGATAACTGAGGGATAGGAGGAAAGTGGGGAAGGAGGGGAGGTAGAGGACTGAGATTTTGCATGGCCCAGGGGCCAAACAAAAATAAAAAAATAAAAAAATATTTTTTTTTTTTTTTTTTTTCGATGTCAAAAGTTGATTTTTAATTTTACTTACTCAGGAGAGTCTTCCCGCAGTCCGCCGGGGGAACTCTTAAGAGTCTTCCCGCAGCTCCCGGGTTAATACTCTATTACCATACATAAAGTGTTATAAAAATACATTTTCCCTGACTAGACTTATTTTAGTCTTAGGAATGGGTTATCACATGACCCTTATTCTCATGCACATGTTGTATCACATAGGAGGCAGGTAGGAGGCCCTAGTTAGAGCACCCCCCCCCCCTTTTCTTTATACAAAAATAAGCTTAAAACTAGACTCTCTCCATTAACCCTTGTCTAGCGGGGGGTTTTGGGCTTATTTTGGCATATTCAGGCCCTCCTGAATAATAAATCAAGTATCTGCATGAAAAGAAATGTATTCAGCAAACAACTAGGCGCTAAAAGCTTCAAAATGAGACCAGAATGAGCTACGTAGCACTCGTGGTTCTCATACAATGGTACCAGTAACATGGGAGTTTAGCGTATAGCGGTATATTTTTCCCAGCTACGCTCACTACTGGCTACACTGCCGGCCTCTCGAGAACACAGGGAGGGTGAGTTAGTGGGCGGCGGTAAGCCCTGAGTGTCGGCCGTGTGGCCTGCTGCGCTCCCGGCCATTTGCACTCGATTTTAACCCTTTAAAAGCCTTAATAATGCTCCTAACTTGCTGCTTTTTGGATACGGACTTAAGTCGGGCCCCGCTCTTTAATTGTTAAAGCTACACATTTGCGAGAAGGTTTCATGAGATTCACGGACAGGTAACGCGTTATGAATGTATGCTTAGAAGACCATAAGTTGGTCTGTTGCATGTCATCCAGGGAGTAATTGGTCAAGAAACGGAGCGAAGCAGCCCACTTTCTTATATCGTGAGACCTTGCAAGAACGCCTGGATTACTCTCTCCGATAACTCACACTAATAAAGCTGCCAACTGACGCTTTTGAAGGCGTTTACCTGTCCGCGAGACCCAGAGGGACCCCGCCTGAGATGGTCGAGATTCCCGCAAATACAAAATAAGTGATTGCACTGGACATAATAAATGGTGCTTATCACCTTTGTGACGTTAACCACTCCGTTAGAACCGCATGGCTTGTCCTACAGTGACTCGCTAGGATCGCCAGGGCAGTGGATGGGGCTACAGTTTATGTATTAGAGTGTGCTTTATTTCATATGAAAGCTCGTGTCATGGGCAGTCCAGAAAGGCTCTTTGTTTTCACCCATGTCAAGGCTTTATATATTTAATTGTAAAGTATATGTTTTATCATTAACTAGTAATGATGGGATCTGGGAGAGAGAGAGAGAGTAGAACAGAGTGAGAGGGAGCGCGCAGTGTTTTTGTCCCGCTCGATGATGTCACGGCTGGCTGCCTCGTGGGGGTTGGTTGAGAGAGGTCCTTAATAATAATAATAATAATAATAATAATAATATTTATTCAGTTAGCAATTTACAGAGTTGGTACCACATAGTTTGTTACAAATATGACATGTACCAGCCTTGCATAATTCCAACTAAGGATAGCCCAATAAGGCCGTTAGGCGTATTTCCATTGGGGTCCTTGTGGGATTAGGTTAGCTGGGGAAAAATGGGGAGGATAAAGAAATAGATACTTTAGAGAAAGTATTTCTAGGGGGTTATTTTAAGATACCTTACATCCTATAGTAAATATCAGTAATCCGTAATCAGTAATCATTTCAGTTTGGTTTGTCTATCTCTTATGTCGCATTTAGTAGTAGACATAAGCTTGGTGCTCCCTTCTCGCAGCTGTCCGGTTCAGGTGTTCCTTCAGGCTACGTCTGAAGGAATACAGTGTTCTCTTTTCACGGACTGGCTGGGGTAGGTCGTTCCAGTCTTTGATGGCGGTGAAGAAGAATGTTTGCTTACCCTGTCCTTGGATTCTCGGGACCTTAAAATTAAACACCCTATTTCTTGTATTATGTCCACTCCTCTCATTTGCTTTAACAAAATCATTCTTTAGGTACTCTGGAGCTCTGTCATAGAAAATTTTGAAGGCATTAGTGAGCCTGATTTGTTTGGCCCTGTCAGCGACATTGAGCATACCTAGTGACTGAAGTTGTTCCTGGCCAACATGTGATCTGGGTCCTAGGTTCAGCATGAACCTAACCATTTTATTTTGAGTGACCTGAAGTTTGTGCTGTGCTGATTTAGATGATGCAGAGTACCAGGATGACACAGAATAGTCAAAATGACATTGAACAAGCGCTTGGCAGAGGGTCTTTTTGGTCGCCGCGGGCAAGCATCCCACCTGTCTATACAGGTATTTTATACGTGCTCTACACTTACTCAGGATAGATTCCAAAATTGTTTCACCTGACAAACTCGCGTCCAGTTTTAGTCCGAGATATTTAACTTGTGACACTGTTGTTATAGGAATATCATTACAGTTGACCGAGAAGCCCACAATGTCTTTCAGTTTGCGTTTTGTTCCACATAAGATGGCTTCCGTCTTGCCCAGGTGAAGAGATAGTCTATTGTCCACTAGCCATTCACTACATGATTCTAGTTCTTTGGAAAGTGAAGCGGCAATACTTATTGGGTCTTTTCCTGAAACCAGGAGCACGCTGTCGTCTGCATACAGTAATAATTTACATGAGACGCTCAGTTCCATGTCGTTCACATAACAGAGAAAGAGTAAGGGACCAAGGATGCTTCCCTGCGGGACCCCACAGTTAATTGGCATAGGATCAGATATATTATCATCAATTTTGACTCTTTGGGTTCTACCACTAAGATAAGATTTAAACCAGTTCACAGATCCTATGCCCATTGCTTGTAGTTTATTACATAGGATATCATGGTCTACTGTGTCAAACGCTTTTTGTAGATCAAGAAGAACCATACCGGTGTAGTTACCTTTAGACATTTCTTTACGAATGTGATCCGTTAAGTGGATGAGACAGGAGTCTGTCGAGTACATGCATCTGAAACCTGATTGAAACTTATAGAATAGATCATTTTGTTTGAGGTAGTGTTCAATTTGGGTGTATACCGCTCTTTCAAGGATTTTTAGATACAATACATAATATGCTAACTGGTCTGTAGTTACCAACTTCTAGTTTATTTCCTTTCTTGAATAGAGGGGTTACAATAGCTTCCTTCAGTTCAGCAGGTACAGTGTTGGTGTTAATTGACAAGTTGATGATGTGGGTTAGGGGGCCTGCTATACCAATGGCTCCATCTCGTAGAAATTTGGCAGGAATTTTGTCTGGTCCTGAGCTTTTATGTACATTTAGGTTAGACAGCTCGTCAAAAGTGTATTTTGGTGTAACATTTTGCAATCCAAATGTGTTTGGGTGTATGTCTTTATCTCTGTAGAAATTTCGAAAGGTGGCCGTTGTTGTCGTGTATTTATTGAGAGGTTAAGGTAGGTTCTGTGCAAGTGTGTTTGCTATGGAGGTGAAGAAGGAGTTGAAGTAGGTTGAAATTTGTCGTTTATCGTGGCAAATCTGATCATTAATGGTGAGAGCAATATTAGTGTTAGACGAATCGCTTGTCTTGTTGCTGTAGCCTGTTTTTTTAGGTGCCTCCATAGTTTCTTTGGGTTATTCTGATATTCCTCTGCCTTATTGTGAAAATAATTAGTTTTCGCTGATTTTATTTTCCTACTTAGTTTATTCCTGGCCCTGTTGAACTCATGTTTCAGACCTTGATCCTGTCTATGTTTCGCTAGCCTTTTTAACAGATTGTCTCTGTGTTCCAGATGGTGTAGTATGTCATTGTTGATCCATGGGTCTGACCTTGCTTTAATTCGTATGTCTTTCAGAGGAGCTATTTCGTCTAGAATGTTTGTGATGATGGTTCTGAAGCCAACCCATGCGTCATTAACGTTTGTACTTCCAAACACTGGAGACCAGTCTGTATTCCATAAAATGTCCAGAAATGTTTCTTTATTGTAGTTTCTGAGTGACCTTGTTTTGATAATCTTGTGATTCTCTAGGGTAATTTTTGTGGTTTTTCGTGTGCAATATGTGACGAAGTGATCACTTATCCCAGTCTGTATAACCCCTGATTGGGATATTTTGTCCTCTCTGTTACAGTTGATGTGGTCTATTATTGTGGCAGTGTTCTCAGAGATACGTGTGGGGGTTGTGATGAGTTGTTTGTGATTGTGCATTGTCAGTATATGCCTATATTCTCGTACAAGCCTATCATTTCGTTGTTTGTAACACAGGTTAAAATCCCCTAGTATGATGGATTCATTCCGAGGGTCTAGCGATGACAACGTTCGTTCAAATTTGGTCAAGAATTGTGTGTCGTCTGGTGGCCTATAGCATACCCCAATTGTGATGGGTCTTGTCCTCGGCAGGTGTAGATCGATCCACAGAGCTTCGTGATTTTCTACATGGAGGTCGGTCCTGGTTGTGTGTGTGAGGTTGTTTTTTACATACAGACATACTCCTCCCCCATGCCTATTGCGATCATTCCTAACCATATTGAAACCTTGAATGTTTATTTCACCATCGTTTATACTTGAATCCAGCCAGGTTTCTGTGATTGCAATTATTGAAGCTTTGGCCTTATTAGCTAACAAGTTTAATTCTGACAATTTATGGTACATTGATCTGGCGTTAATGTGGATAAGATGGAGCCCTTTGTTGGTGAACACTCTGTATTCATCTTTGATTTTGAATGTGTCCTGGCTGGATTCTGAGTTGTTAATACTAATTGGTTCATTTACATTAATATTCGGTAATGAATGCAAGGCACATATGTTGCATAGGAATTCCAGTTCTTCACTGTTGGTCTTCTTAGAGATGCACTTCATGTGAGCTACAATTTTACACTTAACACAGTTTATGATCCTTTGTTTTCTTGTTATGAGTGATTCACATATTTCACAAATGATTTTAGGACCCTTAATAGCTATTTCCCTACATTTATCGCATTCCACTTCTTTTCTGCTAGTAACGTAAGTACATCGATCGTGTACTGTTTCATTACAACTACTACATTGTGACGTTGTACTCCTTTTGTTGAATCCAATATCGCACACTATACATATTTTCCTGTTACTGTTCATCGTACGTCTGGCGGTGTGGTGATCAGCTGTGCGCCGTGAGCGGCTGATGGTGTGTGAGCGCGTGAGATGAGGACAGGTTGTGGCTCCCCCTTGCCCCCCTCCCACCCCTACCTGTATTTGTTGTTTTATGTCCTTGTTCTTGGCCGTTGTTGCTGTTACTTCATTGTCGATGTGTTTGCTAGAGCTTCCTGTTTGTTTGGGTGTTCTGGTTGCATGTTGTGTTACTTGGGTCACCGATATCTGTGGTAGTGATGATACAGTTGAGGGTAATGTTGAGTAGGTAGAATGTTGGCACTGTGCTGGCGGTTGCCCTGCGGTCTTGGTTGTGAGTTGGAGCGTGACGGGAGACTTGGGTGCCTGCTGGCCCAGTTTGTTATAACGAATTTTACTGCTAGGGACTGTTGAAATGTCGGTGTCTGCCTTACTTGTTTGGTGGTGAGGTTTCTTCAACGTTAAACCAGGGCCGGGGTTGGTCTCTACATCTCCGCAGCTAATTAGAGTGTAGCACAATAGGTGTTGTAGCGAGGTTGTGCCAGAGTATTTGCCCAGTCGCGGCGTCTTCCCGATATATGAAATAGACCAGGCAGGAATGGTGACAGAAATTTCACTCGTGTGTGATTTCTGTGTGACGAGGTCCCTCAATACTTGTTTAGTGTTGACCTGGTACACTACCGGTCCCCTCTGCACCTGTATATCAGCACAGCCCCTCTGGATGTTGAGAAGGATGATACATAGAGAGAGGGCTACGCCCGCACCCTTCATCCTTCCCGCCATTGCTGTGCTGAGCTCCCTTGCTAGTGGCTAGAGGACTTGTAACCGCTTTTTTCCCACGCGCCTCGAGCTAGTGCGAGTATATATACAGTTCCTCGCCACTCTCTCCCTCAGATCTGGTTTCTAGAACGCATCTATCTCATCCCTTGCTACCTGTCCCCCGCTCACACCTGAGACTCTTTTCCTCTGCCTACCTCTCTCTTTTTTCATATCTTTCACCACCTTTTATTAATATTATATCCCCTCTGGTTAACTCTGCAAAATCAGCTTCATGCTGGCCAGTTGTATTGTGCATTAAGGTCTGATATAACCTATGTATGTTAGTTGTTAAGATAAGTGGATCACGAAGCATTGGTTGGCATTTATATTGTTTAAGTACCGCGTCCTATAATTATTAGTGTTCTGCTGGATTAGATAATGCTAGACTAGGAGTCTGATATTATAAGGTATTGTTTCTTATGAGTGCTGGCTTTAGTTAAAAGCGGCACGACATACCTGAGAACTGGAGTTGATTGAGTAAATTCTAGTCTGTGTGCCATTGAGAGTAGAGCATGCACGAATGAGGGCTTTTTGCCTATACCATTCTGCACTGTTCTAAGCTCGTTGTTTGTCTTTGAGGTACGACAGGAGAACGCTTAATACTTCGGTATTAAGGTTTCTCAAGAGAGCTACCCTTCATTATAACGTAATATTTGACGCACAGACTTGAGATTTGCACTAGGCTATGCAGCATGCCATGCGCACCAGTATCTCGTATCATTGACTCTAGCTAGACTTTATCAATCATAGTAATAATAATAATAATAATAATAATAATAGTTCTTAAAGCTAGCGCATGCTAAGCTAGCTAAGGATAGCTCAATAAGGCCGATTAGGCGTATTTCCATTGGGGTCCTGTACTACTACCCCATCCCTTTGCTCATGAGGGATGGTAACGACTCAGTGCTTGTGAAAAATCTTTAATGCGCCGAGCGTGGGCGCGAACCCGGGCCTTCTGGGTGGAAGTCCGAGACGCTAGTCACTACACCAAGCGAGCCGCTATGACATTAAGTATATTAAACCAAGTACTCTTTTTATGCATACCCATTTATTATTACACAAGCATTTCGCAGCCTAGTTTGATGTATTGAGACACAAACGACTTAGGCTCTTTTTGTTGATAGGAATACTGCATTGTCGTGGCGATTATTATTATTGTTGTAGTGTTTAGAATATTCTTGGCTCCGACGGCATTATATATTCTGCCTTTTTGTGTGCATAGCCTGCACGAGCATTGTTCCGCTGCCTGCCTTTTTGGGTTCCATTTCCGATACGAGCATCTTTATAGCATCTAACATTTAAAGAAGATTCCTTGTTAGTGTTGAAGGACTTTAGTGCACTTTCTTTCATGCAGGAGTGCCTGACATTTATTGATTAAAGTAACGTAAGCTGTAACTTCTCTTACCACCTTACTTTGCATACCATAACCAAGCACCTTCGGTTATAGGTAGTAATAGGCTGTTTTCACATAACATTAAGCCTAGAGTAGACGCACATTTATTGAGAGTTTGATAGCCTATTATTGCATATAGAACTCTGTAGAGTATTTGTGTTCTTTGTTCACTGGGAATATACATCAGAGGTTGGATCTAGCGCTTTCCGTTGTAGCATTTATGCCATTACTAGTCCAATGAATAAGAGCCCTGATATATTTGAACCCCAGTCGTAACACCTTGTTTAAGTGACGGAATTTCAAATTCAGTAAAAACATGATTAGCATGCTCGTTCTTTGCAATGAAGTTGGGAGCAGGAGCAATATGTACACTCATGTTACGTCTAGAGAACCTTAAGCAGGCTGGTTCCGAACTCATCGCCGCCAACTCAGACACCCTGTCACCCGTGGCCAGGGCCATAAGAAAGATAGCGTTTTTAAGTCTGAGCTCATAGGGAGGATTATGACATTATGTACGGGAATGAAGCATTTCAAGGGTTAAATCAAGAGACCAGGTGGGTGTGAGTTGGCGTGGTGGAGGGCGAAGCCGGAAGCAAGACCACATGAACCCCTTCTCCTCCGCCTCTGGTATAGAAAGACCCGTCAAATCATAAAACGGTGTCCTAATAGCTGTAAGGTGATTCTTTAATGTGACAACTGACAACTTTTTCATTTCAAAAAGATCATATAGATAGTGAAATATTAAAGCTACCGAGGACTGCTGCTGGTCAGTTTCTACGATCCAGGTAGTAAAGGTCTTCCAGTGAGATTGGTACTGTCTTTGTGCCGATAAAGTATACTGATTAATCAATTTGTGAGTCACGCTGTCCCCAAACTGGCCTAGCCACTTGGCCTTCTGAATGTCCACAAGGCAAAAGTCAGCGAGGTTTTGAGATTTCCAATGGTGTCTAAATGGAAGCACGAGATCGGGAGCGACACCGGGTTCTCGCACCACGTTTTCAACTGATTGTACCAAACTTGGGCTGGCCACATTGACGCGATCATCGAGACCATGCCCCGATCATCCCGTAGTTTGTGAACTAGTTTGCACATTAAGGATGTGTTTGGAGGTGGAAATAGATAAATGGAGATCCATTTGTTCCAGTCTACCAGAAAGGCGTCTGGTCTCCCCGCCGGAGTTTGACTCTGGCGTGTGAGGAACTGAGGCAGCTTGTGATTTGCCTCTGACGCAAACAAGACCACTTGTGGATGGTACGGCTCTGCAATCAATCATCTTTTGAAAGACGGTTTGCTTGAGCGACCATTCTACTAGAGTGCTCTGTCTCTGAGACAGAGCGTCTGCCCAAACGTTCGCCACGCCGGACAGATATGTTGCATGAAGATAAATCTCTAGCCTTGCAGCTAGATGAAATATATTTTCCGACAACCTTTGTAATACCCGAGATCTCACTGACCCTTGCTTCTGAATGCATGTGATTGCAGTCAGATTGTTCATCCTGAAGGCCAAGGACTTTTCCGCCAGGTGTACACCTGCTCCTTTAGAAAAAATAGGGGGACTAACAACTCTTTGGCATTGATATGAAGATGATTTAACCTGGACCATAGACCCTGACCCTGATGTCCTAGGCTTGATTAGTACCCCCAACCCATGGTACCTGACGCGTATGTATCTATCCATATCGTCGTCGTCGGAGCTGTCCATGTCAAAGAGGAGTGAATTACTTCTGGCTTCGCCCAGGCCGCCAGTAGGTTGTGGATTAACTTCGGGACTCGCCATAGTGTTTCCGCCGGCAACAGCGAAAAGCATTTGTTTCCCTCCAAAATAATTAATTTTACCTTCAGACGGCCTAACGGATCCGTCAACCTGATCCAATTGAGTGAACCCACCAGAGACTCCCAGAATCCCAGAGCGGTGACATGAGTTTAATACTTGATTTACATGTTGGAGGCAAGTTACTTTGGAATGAGCTACTATTAACCAATCGTCGAGATACCATAGCACCATGATTCCCTGTTTGAGCAAAGCCTGTCGGACTAACTTTGTGAAAACACGAGGTGCCAAATTTAGGCCAAAGGGCATATTCTTTGAAAGACAAACATTTGATCCCTTTGGCGCAAGGCTAGGTACTTTTGAAAACGTTTGTTGATAGGGACATGCCAGTAGGCATCTGTGAGATCTATGGAACACATCCAACCTTGCGGCGGCAGTGTCAGCCCTGATCTGATTCACAGTCAACATCCTGAATGATTGATTGTGAATGTGGGTGTTCAGATACGACAAGTCGATGACCGGCCGCATCTGAACACTGTCCCTCTTGGGCACAAGGAATATCCGGGTCGTGAACACGGGCTGATTTGGTGGAATGGGGATAATGATCTGTTTGAGGACCATCTCTCTGACGACAGATCCCACCTCTAATGAAACAAGATTGAAGTCTGTGGGGATACGTAAACGAGGTCGCCGGGACCACCGCCATGAGAGGCCTTTCCGGACCACTGTCCTTGCCCATGTCCGCCGGGGCCATGCCCGGTGACAATCCCGGAAACTGCCAGTCACATGACTGGTATTGTCCGGCAGAGCTACCCTCGGATCTGACTCGCCTTGGCGCGGCACTGAGAGTGAGAGAGCTGCGTGGTGTCTCAGTTTTTTTAAGTGGAGGGTTGTGACTCTGATTTAGTGGTAGTGGGGTGAGAGGCTTTGCTATCATTGCTACTAGGTTTACCCCTTGTGTAACCCCTGAACCACCTTCCTCTATCCCTGTTCTGGCCGCGACCTCTATATGTGCCACTGTTTCCAGGGTGTGTGTGAGTCCTTGATGACTGATTTGACTGGGACTGTCCACGAAAGGAACTCTTATTGTATTTAGGTTTAGATGCAGGCTCACCCTTCGTCTTGGAAGCAGTGGCATTCTGAGAGTCTAATAAGACATTTAATGTGTGCCAGGCATCTGAGGAGGCAAGAGTTTTAGTAAATACATTGGACAAAATTAATCTCCTACCAATCTCTACAGGGAGTTTCCTAATCAGGTATACCCGCAGATCTTGACGTACCCTCACCGCCTCGAAGAGAGCCATGCGGATATCGCCGAGGGACTGAATAGAATTCTGGAGTAGGATGCACCTAGTAAGAGAGAGAGCCTTATGGGTGCTAGCGTCCGTTACCGACTCAGTTGTTCTGGCTAAAGAAGCCATACGTTGGCGGCTGAGCAGGTATTGGGACGCTAACCTCCAAGCTTTTTGCTTCATTTTAAAGTCCTTATCTATCTGTACTTGAGTGGGAGAACAAAAAGGCTCTACTAACTGACATATAGATAACTTAGGGGCCCCCAAAAATTCAAAGATATGTTGTGGTATCCCCTCCGCTTTGCCAACCGGCATAGAGAACCAATGATGATCCTCTTGCGGGAGCTGGTGACTGCTCTTATTTGTAATAGTGCTGGCAAACAGCTGGGCTTCTTGTCCCCATGCAACCCAAGGCCCCGATTCCCCTCCATCAATATGAACTACTGAGGTACCTGAATCATCTTTAAATGGAACTGTTTTTAACTCTGGGGTCATACCTTGCAATAGTTTAACATCATTCAACCCGTCAGTTTTCGTCCAATCTGAAAATAATTTACTAGAAGATGCAGGGGGGAGGGCAGGGGATTGCACATAGACAAAATATTCAGGATTATAAATAGTGGGGATGGCTTTGATTACAGCATCTAAAACATCACCTGATTGGTTCTTAGCCCTTAATTTCTTCGCCTCACTCACTTCAATAATCCAATGATCCGGTACAGGGTTTTCACCTGTAACCGTTGGTTGGTCGCCTCTGGGCGAGTGGGTTGAAGAATAGACCAAGATGTGTCAGGTCCGTACAAAAGTGGTATAGGGCCCTTTTTGGAAGGAATTGACCGATCTAAAGGGGGCGGAATTATGTCTGAGAACAATTTTAAGTTAGATGGCAAAATTGCCGCGGGCCCTGCAACGGGAACCGCCGGAGTGACTGTAGGGGGAGGAACATTAAGATTAACTTGAGGTTGAACATGCACTTGGCCTAGAGGTCGCACCGCCGGGGCTACAGGTGCCGTTACCTTAACCTGTCGCTCATCCTTCACCTGTCTCATAAACTGATACCACTCCTGAAATAGTTAGTTGGACACAACCACTCCACCTTCCTGGTCAGATGAGGACGCATGCTGAGAAGTATCTGAGCCCTGTGTTCCTGATAGTCAAAAAAGAGGACCGCTGGCCAGGCGGCACATCCTCGACGTCTTCTACATGTTGTCGTAGGGTAGGACCCGGTGCCCGGGCCAGGGGGGCTGGAAAAGCCTCCGACCGAGACTCGCCAGCCCGGGAAGCAGTGTCACGTGTT
Source organism: Lithodes maja (assembly GCA_037953745.1). Lineage (NCBI taxonomy): Eukaryota > Metazoa > Arthropoda > Malacostraca > Decapoda > Lithodidae > Lithodes > Lithodes maja. The sequence continues at coordinate 25,984 of JBAKBP010015427.1, read as the reverse complement.
CCTGTTTGTGTAAGAGGAACGCCGGGCTGAGGTAAATCATCGAAGGGGAGGTCAGGGATATTGTAAGTTTCCATAGGCTCCACGAATGAGTTATCAACCAGGTCAGAGGAGCTCATATCTTCCTCGTGATGGCTTGACCTTCTACTGCTGCTACGATCAGATCCTAGAACTAGGATAGCTTTGGGCTCTGGCTGCACCTGGTGGGGGATCGTGAACCGGAATTGTTGGCCAGAGGCACTGATGACAGGGTCTCTTGAAGACTCTCGCCGCGACGAAGATGGGTTCTTTTCCGGCTTAGGTGTCAGCTGCGCTGTCTTCTTCGCCGTGGACTTCCTGGAGTACTTCTTCTTATCCTTCCTCTCATTGCCTTTCACTAAGGCGGAGGAGAAATCTGGGCGGTGTGTTTTCGGATCTTGCTGAGTAAGAGGCGAAGAGGACCTGGGCGCTTCGATGGGAGAGCGGGACCGGTCCTGCCAGGAAGATGGAGCAGGCACTTCCCGGCGGGGCCTTATCATTGGTCCTAGGTTGTTTGGCTTGGCGGGAGGGAACATCACGAGTACTAGGATCGGGAGAGGGCGTAACTTTCAGCCGTGAACTAGAACTGCTGGCTACATAGGCAGAAGGAACTGTCTTAAGTAAATCGTCTAACAAGGGGTCATCAATTGCAAAGATTTATGGGCAACTGTCTTACAGTACGTTACAAACACTGATTGGATGTGGAGTAGAATTGTTTTACACTGCTTATCTGCATGAGTCAGAAAACCATTACGAAGCACTGCACACTGGGGGCATGTCTTGGCCAACCAGCGGCCACGAGACCTGTCTAAGCACAGAACACATTTAACACAAGTTTTATGCCCGAACACAGCTAAATTTGAACACCCTAAGGCAGTACAGAATGAATAACTACTCAGATCGATGGTTCCCTCCCGTCGGGGAGATGCAGATCCTAGGTGTGTCGAGTGCGAACCTGAGGGTGAGAAATTTCAAGAATCAATGCTCATAAGGACACGCTAGGCTGGAAAAGCTAAATATATATATATCTCCAACAATAATGAGAAAAAATACTTGAATAACACTATGCAATCTTAGTTCCCCTTACGTTACGTACATTCCCCAAAAATGTAACTTTCTTATAATGTATTGTGTAGCATACCAATTGCTACTTTGTTATAACTTCTTACCTAAGTAACCAACACTGACCTAATCACATCTCTTGAGAGAATTTGATTCCGGCGACCAACGCTAATTTGAATCTATCGTCTCCTAAATCCCGGCGGACAACGCCTCCCTCGATATAAGCTACACAGATTACTGAGATGCTCGAGATAGGAATGGGTGAGTTCGTTTTTCGGCTCAGCCGTTTATTCCCGGCGGAAGTGGCTCCCCACTATAACCACCAGGATAACGGTCTGATTAGTACCAAGCTGCGAACGTTTTATCTGTTAAGCTTTGAGGCGGAAGTGTTCAGAGGGAGGCGGCAAGCCGGGATCTCCCCCAAAACACGTGTTTAGTAAAATGCCAGTCATCCGAAATTATACTATCGCCGGCAAAACAGACAAAATCCAATCTATCCCGCGCCAAACAAGGATAATCTGAATTTAATAACATTACTCTAGATGCTTCCGGCGGGAAAACCACGTGAAGCAACTAGAGGCACGTTGACTAAGTCTCACTTGAAAACCCGCCGGAAGGGCCATACCTCCCAGAAAAGTAAACCCCAACGTGCACATATTATGGCTTAGTTATACATTAATTCAATAATCAACTATTAACATGTCCTAGCCATATCTAACACACCTACAGGAGGCCAACTAGATGGGAGCAGGTGGCGACGATCATCAATAATAATGAACAAACCTGCACTCCAGCGAAGAACCACCAACACAACTCGTAGCAATCATGAAGCGTAGGCTGAAAAGCGTCATGGCTCCGTGCTAGATCCCTCAGCTAAGTGAGACAATCCTAAACACACGTGCCCTCGTGGTGTAGATATCATACCGTTGCACACCCAAAATGGACCGAACAACAGGCCCCGGTTCACTAAAAGAAGCCTCCTGACCAAGCAGTACTAGAATAAGCATGAACTAGGTAAATAAAACACACACATGGGAGCCTTGCCTTATCAAAACAAGTAACTCCTCCTAACAACTAACCTTTGCTAAGTACCCGGAAAACAGCCTCCTAGGGCCGAAGAAAGGGGATGTACACAGCCTACTCTTAGTCTATAAGCTACCCTGACCTCAGCATAAAGCATGTACAGTTGGATACCATAGTCTCTAGCCCACTTATAAATATTAGGGGACTTCACCTATTTCTATTTATGGAAGTATATCTCTGGAAACGAATTTATGAATATAAATTTCTGTACATCAACTATAAAACTATAATATACTATTTATTGAAAGGCTAGTATATCAAAAACTCAATCCAGAGAATTATAATTGCATACAGAAAAACATACGGGGGTCCACGAATTCTTATGAGTGGGCTAGAGACTATGGTATCCGACTGTACATATGAGAAAAGACTCACGATGTTCGAGGGCAGGAGAAGAATGAAGAAGGGCTGGCACACCCCCGGACGTACATCCGACTTGCACGGGCCTAGGAGTAATAAGGGCGATGAATGCTTCGAGAAGCCGAGGCGACGCGTACGGTAGACAGCAGAGTGCTGGGAAGCGCAACAGCTGGATCATGTTTAATTTTTCTTTTATTGATTATTTTTTACTAGTTTTTTCTAGCAGTGCTACCCACATCATATAGGACGAGTCCGTGAGCGGTATTATTATATTTAAGAGCGTTTCGCTCACGATGTGTGGCAATCGTTTTTGTTCTCACGCCAAGGCGGGAAGGTTGAAAGGCAAGCCTGAGTTCAAAGATTGGCCATAAACAAAGCTAAGGCGCATCGTCAATGATGAAGGGGCCACTAATAAATAGTTATAGTCTGTTTCTTTTCAACTGACGGTAAATTGCAAAGTACCCATCAAGATTTATCAGTTATTTTGAAGAATTTGCAGTGAAATATGGTGCTAATTATAAAAACTTGGTCTTAATTGGATGCAGAGTCATAATGGTTTCATATTTTTCCATTAAGTATCGAGAAATTAGCTGCTATAGGATTAAATTTACCGTCAGATGAAATGAATCAGAGTATAGATATAATATGGTCGTTCCAATGGTCGGCGATGCCTCTGGTTGATTTGGTGCCATACAGGGTTAGGTCTTTGGTGAGCCTGCTGTAGGTGACCTCGGCTGTAGGGTTGTGCCTGGTACTGTTGGCTTTGGTGTGGTGGTCGGTTTGGGGCACCCTGGTATGTTCCGGGGGTTGAAGGTGGCTGGTTGTTGTGGTGTTGTACTGAGTTAGGTCTTTGGTGAGCCTGCTGTAGGTGACCTCGGCTGCAGGGTTGTGCCTGGTACTGTTGGCTTTGGTGTGGTGGTCGGTTTGGGGCACCTGGTATGTTCCAGAGGTTGCATTTTTGTTTTTTCTTTCTTTTCTATGTGAATGAGGGAGACAAAAGGCATAACTGCCTGCAGCGAGTGCCTCCCCCAGATTTCAAAGAGTGACAGGGCCGAAATCAAGGGACGTTCGAGCTAAAATGCCTGGACACACAGAGTTTGAAGCAATTTAATTCATAGGAAGAGGGAAAGACTGATTCTGGGAGAGAGTTCCAGAGCTCAGCAGTTGGATAGAAGAAAGTCTGAGAATAGCATTTCACTCTTGGGCTGGAGAGTTGCACAGAGTAGGGGTGGTACTGTGTTGCAAGGCGGGTACTACGCACCCTACGTAGAGGAGGTGGTATACACTGGGAAAGCTCCGAGGCACACTGATTATTGTAGTAGCGATAGAATAGCGAGAGAGATGCAACATTGCGGCGAAGAGAGAGAGATTGCAGAGAGTTGGTGAGTGGACGGGAGTTAACCTCTGAAGTACGCACGGGGGTAAATGAAAACCTCCCCCTGTGCTGACGTATTTGAGGTTTTTCGTCACTAAAATATTCATTGTACCATTAATAGCATTAATAATTATCCATATGCGCCTATTATGGGTTGATTATAAAGGTATTAACCTGAAACAACAATAAAACGAGTGAAAACAGCGTTTGGATGGTCAAAATCGGAGATATAGCCCGCGAGTTGTATAATCTATGGGTGAGGCAAACTCCTTTCCCGCCAATTTCCCCCAAGGCCACTGAGACACAGTCGATCGATACTCTCTCTCTCTCTCTTGCACTCGATGGCCATCAGTGATGACAACACCCTGCTTGCAACTCGCTAATGTTAGCACGAAAATATACCTCAGAATAAGGGAATAATAGGGAAAATAGGTGATAACTGAGGAATAGGAGGAAAGTGGGGAAGGAGGGGAGGTAGAGGACTGAGATTTTGCATGGCCCAGGGGCCAAAAAAAAAAAAAAAAAAAAAAAAAAAAAAAAAATTTCGATGTAAAAAGTTGATTTTTAGTTTTACTTACTCCAGAGAGTCTTCCCGCAGTCCGCCGGCCGAACTCTAAAGAGTCTTCCCGCAGTTCCCGGGTTAATGATACGAAAGGCTTTCTTTTCTACTTTATCTAGGAGTGCAGTGTGAGAGGATCCTCCCCACACATGTGAACAATACTCAATACAAGGACGCACTGTGCCCCTGTACAGAGCAAGAAGCTGTGCAGGGGTAAAGAACCCCTTGAGGTAGTTGAGCACACCCAGCTTCTGGGAGGCTGCCTTAGCGAGACTGGTAATATGGTCTTTTCAAGTGAGAGCAGAAGAAAAAGAGACACCGAGAACATTGAGAGAAGATGAAGGGTTGATTTTTGTATTGTTGAAGAATAAGGGATAGTCCTCTGGAGGTTCATGACGGGTAGTAAGATGGATAAATTGAGTTTTGGAAGCTTTAGATGCAACAAGGTTTTCTCTACCCCAATGCTGCCTTAGCGAGACTGGTAATATGGTCTTTTCAAGTGAGAGCAGAAGAAAAAGAGACACCGAGAACATTGAGAGAAGATGAAGGGTTGATTTTTGTATTGTTGAAGAATAAGGGATAGTCCTCTGGAGGTTCATGACGGGTAGTAAGATGGATAAATTGAGTTTTGGAAGCATTAGATGCAACAAGGTTTTCTCTACCCCAATTGGAAATAGTAGCTAGATCAGAAGATAAGTATTTTATGGCTTCATTATGTTTACTTTTGAGGGACTGCTGGCTGGGGCGTTCTGGAAAACTAATTGAGTGGTGTAAGGTAGCGTCGTCTGCATATGAATGGATGGGACTGGATGTACAGTTGAGAAGATTATTTATGAAAATTAGAAAGAGAATAGGAGATAGGACAGAACCCTGAGGAACACCGGAGTTGATAGGATGAGGAAGTGAGCGATGGCCGTCCACAACCGCAGCTATGGAACGGCTGGAAAGGAAATTAGAGACAAAGGCACAGATGGAGGGACAGAAACCGAAGGAGGGCAGTTTAGAAATTAAAGATTTGTGCCAGACTCTATCGAAGGCCTTCGATATGTCTAGTGCAACAGAAAAAGTCGCACCGAAGTCCCGAAAGTTGGATGACCAAGAGTTAGTAAGATATGAAAGAAGATCACCAGTAGAGCGACCCTTAAGGAAGCCATACTGGCGATCTGAGAGCAGATTATGAGAAGAGAAATGCTTAAGAAATTTGGAAGCAAGAATAGTTTCAAAAACTTTAGAGATACAAGAGATGAGAGCAATTGGACGATAGTTGGAGGGTTGAGAGCGGTCACCCTTCTTTGGGACAGGTTGAATGAGAGCAAACTTCCAGCAAGAAGGAAAGATGTTAGAGGAGAGACAGAGATGAAAGAGCTTGCCTAGGCAGGGGGTCAGCACGGAAGCACAGTTTTTAAGTACAACAGGAGGAACACCGTACGGACCGTAGGAGAAAATAGGAATAGCACCGGAATCACCCAAGGTAGAGTTTCTGGCAAAAGTTTGAGCAAAGAGTTCAGCTTTGTCAGAGGAAGAAGTGATGGTTGTGCCATCAGAGTGGAAAAAGGGAGGGAAAGACGAGGAAGAGAAGTTGTTGGAGAGGTTTTTGGCTAGATGCCAGAAAGCTTGGGAAGAGCTAGAGTTAGATAGTTCAGTGAATTTATTATTGATGAAAGAGTGCTTCGCAAGTCGAAGAACAGATTTGGCTTGATTCCGGGCAGAAACATAGGAAGAATGAGATTCTTGAGTTTTAAGGTGTTGGTACAATTTGAATGCTTCCTCCTTGTTGCGGACAGCAGTAGAACAAGCGTGAGTAAACCAAGATTTTTTTGCATTAGACTGAGAGAAAGAAAATGGAATGTACGCCTCCATGCCCGAGAGGATTACCTCGGTAATGCATTCATCACTCTCCGAGGGTCGTCGGCCACGGAAGCAGAAGTCATTCCATGGGAAATCAAAGAAGTACTGCCGGAGAGCCTCCCAGTCGGCAGCGCCAAAGTGCCACAAGCGCCGCCGGCTGGGAGGATCGGATGGCTGTACTGAAGACATAGGACAGGTGACGGAGATAAGTTTATGGTTGGAGGAGCCCAAAGGAGAGAAAAGATTGACAGTATAAGAGGAAGGGTTAGAAGTCAGAAATAAGTCAAGAATGTTGGGCCGATCTCCGAAGCTATCCGGGATACGGGTAGAGTGAGAGGAGAGCCATTGGCGGTGGTGAACGTTGAAATCTCCTAAAATGGAGATTTCAGAGGAGGGAGAGATAGATAGAATGTGTTCCACTTTAGAGTTTAGATAGTCGAAGAATTTGGGAAAGTCGGTAGAGTTAGGGGAAAGATAGACAGCACAGAAATATTTAGTATGAGAATGACAGGATAGTTTGAACCATAAAGTTGAGAATTCAGAGGAGTCGAAATCGGGAACACGAGAGCAAGTGAGTTTGTTGTGCACGTATGCACAACATCCGCCTTTGGCTTTGAAACTAGGATAGAGAAAGTAGGAGGATACAGAGAAGGGGCTGCTGGAAGTTGTTTCAGATACCTGGGTTTCGGTGAGGAAAAGAAGATCAGGTTTGGAGGAGGAGAGATGGTGTTCGACAGAGTTAAAATTAGAGGAAAGGCCGTGAATATTGCAAAAATTGATAGTAAGAGTTGACAAGTAAGAGTCCAGAGCATTTAGAGGGGTCGTCAGGGGAAGGTCGGACATGTGTGGGGTATTTATGGTCCCCCCCCCATGGGGACTCCGAGGCTGGGCCTATGTTCATCATGTTTTTTTTACTAATTTTGAAGGAGGAAGTGCGTTGTGCATGTTAAGTGTAGTGAAGTAGATAGGAGGAGGAGGTTTTGTGAGAGCATGCTAGACTACTCTCAGTGTAAGTGAGGCACAAAGGGAATCAGTAAGAGAGACCAAGCAAATGAAACAGGAGTTCCAGCGATTCCTTTTCAAATGCTTACAGCCTCTCCTGGGAATAGCCCTGTTCGATTGGTGCCTACAATCTACCCCCATTCCCCTTATTTGTCGCCTTGTACGACAACACGCAGTAGGACGCGTGAGGCATATTCTTTTTTTCCTCCACCATATGATGGAGGCCCCCTTATCCCCAGGTGGCTGGTTGTTGTGGTGCCGTGCTGGGTTAGGTCTTTGGTGAGCCTGCTGTAGGTGACCTCAGCTGTCGGGTTGAGCCTGGTACTGTTGGCTTTGGTGTGGTGGTCGGTTTGGGTCACCCTGGTGTGTTCCGGGGGTTGCAGGTGGCTGGTTGTTGTGGTGCCGTGCTGGGTTAGGTCTTTGGTGAGCCTGCTGTAGGTGACCTCGGCTGTAGGGTTGTGCCTGGTACTGTTGGCTTTGGTGTGGTGGTCGGTTTGGGGCACCCTGGTGTGTTCAGGGGGTTGCAGGTTGCTGGTTGTTGTGGTGCCGTGCTGGGTTAGGTCTTTGGTGAGCCTGCAGTAGGTGACCTCGGCAGTAGGGTTGTGCCTGGTACTGTTGGCTTTGGTGTGGTGGTCGGTTTGGGGCACCCTGGTGTGTTCCGGGGGTTGCAGGTGGCTGGTTGTTGTGGTGCCGTGCTGGGTTAGGTCTTTGGTGAGCCTGCTGTAGGTGACCTCGGCTGTATATGGTTGTGCCTGGTACTGTTGGCTTTGGTGTGGTGGTCGGTTAGGGGCACCCTGGTGTGTTCCGGGGGTTGCAGGTGGCTGGTTGTTGTGGTGCCGTGCTGGGTTAGGTCTTTGGTGAGCCTGCTGTAGGTGACCTCGGCTGTATATGGTTGTGCCTGGTACTGTTGGCTTTGGTGTGGTGGTCGGTTAGGGGCACCCTGGTGTGTTCCGGGGGTTGCAGGTGGCTGGTTGTTGTGGTGCCGTGCTGGGTTAGGTCTTTGGTGAGCCTGCTGTAGGTGACCTCGGCTGTATATGGTTGTGCCTGGTACTGTTGGCTTTGGTGTGGTGGTCGGTTAGGGGCACCCTGGTGTGTTCCGGGGGTTGCAGGTGGCTGGTTGTTGTGGTGCCGTGCTGGGTTAGGTCTTTGGTGAGCCTGCTGTAGGTGACCTCGGCTGTAGGGTTGTGCCTGGTACTGTTGGCTTTGGTGTGGTGGTCGGTTAGGGGCACCCTGGTGTGTTCCGGGGGTTACAGGTGGCTGGTTGTTGTGGTGCCGTGCTGGGTTAGGTCTTTGGTGAGCCTGCTGTAGGTGACCTCGGCTGTATATGGTTGTGCCTGGTACTGTTGGCTTTGGTGTGGTGGTCGGTTAGGGGCACCCTGGTGTGTTCCGGGGGTTGCAGGTGGCTGGTTGTTGTGGTGCCGTGCTGGGTTAGGTCTTTGGTGAGCCTGCTGTAGGTGACCTCGGCTGTAGGGTTGTGCCTGGTACTGTTGGCTTTGGTGTGGTGGTCGGTTAGGGGCACCCTGGTGTGTTCCGGGGGTTACAGGTGGCTGGTTGTTGTGGTGCCGTGCTGGGTTAGGTCTTTGGTGAGCCTGCTGTAGGTGACCTCGGCTGTAGGGTTGTGCCTGGTACTGTTGGCTTTGGTGTGGTGGTCGGTTAGGGGCACCCTGGTGTGTTCCGGGGGTTGCAGGTGGCTGGTTGTTGTGGGCGGCTTTCCTTTCCTTCGGTATAACAAATATATTGTACTGGTATCGGAAACTAGACTGATAATAGATTAATTTAGGTAATGCCAAACCAGTTTTGAGGATAAATGTTGAGGGAAAAAGCGCTCGTGTGATACCGGTTTAAGCGGTAGTCCCACACAAGATCCTGGTGGTGAGTAGACAGAAAATGAAAGACCGAAACTGTTTGAAGGGGAAATTGGCTGGTTTTTATGGCACCCCTTCTCCCTCGTGCTTCGTTTTTTTTTTTTTTTTTTTTTTAATATAGAATTTAAGATGCTTGGCCCATTAAGTTAGCGATTTTAAGACTTTACACCCCATTTCTTTGTTAATATTAAGACCTTTTGTGCCATTTAGGTGTCGATTTTTTTCCTGGCGAGCGATAGCGAGCCTGTAGTTTTAAGAGTAACCGGTCTTTGACCGGGACATTTTTCTACCGAAAAATGTACAAATATATCTTGAAGGGGGGTTTAACCCTTAACCAACGGCGCACGGCATCTGTCGAGTTAAATAAATTTGGACTATGTGGCGGTGCACCACATATGTCGAGTGCCATTTTCAGCATGTAATGTTGCTGAGAGAGAGAGCTGAGCGGTGGGACGAGCGTAGTAACCTTATGACCACTCCCCATGACCACCGTGGACGTACTGAACTGTATACCACTTTCCTCCCCCTTCTCTCACTCGCTACACAGGGAATTATGTACGGAAATTACCTTATTTTAGGTTTTTTGCACTCGTGTTGCACGATCGTTGCAAGAGAATCAGTGGTCGTACAAGGATGGTTCGGGTGTCATTGGAAAGCTTTGTTTACGCCCTTTCAGGGATAGATACTTGTTTTACGCTCTGGGTCTTGTTTATGCATGAAAATGAGCATGGAAACAACCCTATTTAGGGTAAAACCCCCCCGCTGGGCGGCACAGTGTAAAATACCCTACCGCCCGCTCTTTGTGTGTTAAGGGAAGTTTTTGATAGCTTGATGGAGGTCTAGGAAGAAAACTAAAAAGTAGATATACAAATCCATACCTTAAGCAAATAAATAAGCCCATCTCTCCTTAAATAAGCCCATCTCTCCTTAAATCAATAAGTTTCGTCTACTACATAAATAGTCAAACCAGTATATGAGCGACCCAAAGTACTATATAAGTAAATTCAAACCAGAATTAAATACATAGCTTCATTTATAGGAAGCTTCAGTTTTTTGTTTTCCACTGTATTGTTTCTGTGAGTGTTTTTTGTTGAACTAAATTTCTTGAGGTCTAGGTGTGTTTTTTCTTTTTGTTTAGTCTGTTCATTTCGGTAACTTTTGTAAATTCATAGTTGGCAGCTCATATTTTGTGTGTATATAAACTAGGAGTTAACTGTGTATTTTTACGTCAGTCACCACCTACACAGCAGTTTCTCAATATCATAGTAAGCTACATGTGTGTATGTACTTCATATACCTTTTCACATTTATATTGATAGGTTAGATTAATCTTTTTTGTTCACATACATTTTTGAATGTCCTTATTCGTTTGGTTAAGTGTAATATATAAACTTATAAGGCTTGCCTTTGAATTTTATTACTGTATATCTAATAGATATTTTTCTTCTTTTTTGGTGTGTTAGTCAACATAATAATTTAAACATAATTTAACTTTTTATGATAAAAGATTTGTCTAATAATTTTCGCAAAAATCATTAATGTGTTTTTTGCATAATATTTTTGCAGCCACTGTCAAGTGTGCAGTAATATTCTTTTTTATACAGTTGGATATAAGTAAAGAGATCCTCCCAAGCTTTACACTAATAACATATTAATTGGTTAAAACGATGAAGTTCTTCTTTTGTATATTTTGTATTGTCACTTTTGAAAAAGTTAAAAGATCCTCACAAGCTTTGTACTTAACATATGTTTACACTAGGTTACTTTCTTGTTAGGATAATATGTTGAAATACTGTATAGCCTGATGATGGATGTGTGATACGTCCGAAAATACTGTATAGCCTGATGATGGATGTGTGATACGTCCGAAAATACTGTATAGCCTGATGATGGATGTGTGATACGTCCGAAAATACTGTATAGCCTGATGATGGATGTGTGATACGTCCGAAAATACTGTATAGCCTGATGATGGATGTGTGATACGTCCGAAAATACTGTATAGCCTGATGATGGATGTGTGATACGTCCGAAAATACTGTATAGCCTGATGATGGATGTGTGATACGTCCGAAAATACTGTATAGCCTGATGATGGATGTGTGATACGTCCGAAAATTTGCAAATAAATAATTCTCAACATGTATACTGTTGTGGCTCTTGTCCTACTCTTCATCTACAAAATTAGATATCCTGGAAATGTACCTACCACTGATATATATTATATATATATATATATATATATATGTTAGTATAGCCAGGTAATAGATTCTCTTTTAAACAGACAAGGTTAAAAGCAATAGCAGTTTCAGCATTCAGGATTTTATTGTTACAGCTTTCAATAGTTCTAACAATTTTCCTCTGGGGTTCAGAGATGAGGTACAAAAGGTTAGCAAAATTCATGGTGGATCCAACGTTTCACAAGTAAACATCTTGCATCTTCAGGGAAAGGACAGGTAATGATTAGAATAAGGACAAAGCAACATATTTATACAAAATTCGAGGATCAAGAATAGGTAGGTGGGCGGAGCTACTGGGTGTGGGGTGGCTGTTCATTGGTGGAAGGCAGTCTATTCGCGAGACGGGCACTAAATCTTATCGGTGATTGGTTGTTGGCTGTGGGTGGCTGTGATTGGTTGGTGTTGTCAGTTGTGTGCTGAGCGCGGAAAGGTAAGGGAGGGGGGGCACAGGGCGAGAGGAAGGGGGGCAGTATGCCTGTAGCGCTTGCCTGAAGGAAGAATTTGAAGGTCTTGTGTTTGGTTTTTGATGCTGGGGTTGAGCGTTTGGATGTATAGAGCTTCTAAAATAGCTAGTCTTCTGGGGTCTGATTCTGTCAACGGGCACGTTGGTAAACAAACTCTCTACATCGAGGGAGGCGATGATGTGGTCGTTAGCAGGGGGGGGCATCTCGTAGAATTTCTAGGAAGTCATAAGCAGAGTTGAGGTTGTATTGCCGAGGAACAAAAGGGGTGAGGAGTTTGTTCAGGGCCTTGGCGGTCTGGTAGGTAGCAGTAGGGATCTGTGGTATGATGGGGCGGAGGGGGTTCCCGGGTTTGTGGGTTTTTATAGTACCGTAAGCATAACCTGGGGTGAATTCGCCGATGAGTTTCTTCAGGTGTACGGCATCGGCTTTGGCGTTGATAGCAGTGATGGTGGTGTTGGCTTTCCTTTTTATTTCGTCCTACCAACGTGCCCGTTGACAAGACCATAGATTTTATCCTACGTCGAGTTTACCACTGCCCTAATACGCCCCCCCTGGACATCCCGGAGAAGGCCCTGAAGACGCTCTTGGAACTATGTACCAAGGAGTCCCCTTTCCTCTGCCTCCGCGGGAATATGTACCAGCAAATCGACGGTGTAGCGATGGGAAGCCCCCTGGGGATCCTGTTCGCCAATTTCTTCATGGGAACTATCGAAGAGGAACTCCTGGCTGCCCACCAGCCCACTGTCTACTGCAGGTACATCGATGATATCTTCATGCGAGTGAAGGACCTGGGCGAACTCAGGGACCTCCAGCAGCGCTTCATGGCCGCCTCCGGACTCAACTTCACATACGAAGAAACCACCGATGGACATCTACCCTTCCTCGACCTCCTTGTCTCCCTCCACGACCACGGCTTCAAAACTACAGTGTACACCAAACCTACTAACAATGGCCAATGTCTTAATGGGGAAAGTGAATGCCCTAAACGATACCATCAGTCCACCATCGCCGCCTATGTCAGAAGAGCCCTCACCCATTGCACCACCTGGAATGACACACACAATGAATTGGAAAGGCTCACCCAGGTCCTAGTCAACAATGGGTATTCCAACACTGACGTCACCAATGCCATCAACCACCACCTAGAAAAATGGTACAAACAAGACCCCCCTAGCACCAACCCGGCCAATGACATTACATTTTTCTACAGAAACTACATATCTTCCGACCACACAACAGACGAATCCATTATGAAAGAAATAATTCACAAAAACGTCCTCCCCACCAACCCTGACAATAAAATAAAACTCATTATTTACTACAAATCTCCTAAGACCTCCAACCTTGTCCTCCGTAACCGCCCCATTTCCACCAACCAACCGAAAGACGATCATGTGATTATACCAGCATATTTGCACCTCTGGGGACTGTGGACCCCTATCCTATGTTGGAATGACACAGACTCGCCTTTCCCGTCGACTAACCCTCCACCTTCAATCTGGCGCTATAAAAGATCACTATCAAGCCCCCCACCATCTTGCCCTAACTCGCGCCGACCTAGACAAACAAACTACCATACTCGACAAAGAATCAGACCCCAGAAGACTAGCTATTTTAGAAGCTCTATACATCCAAACGCTCAACCCCAGCATCAACAACCAAACACAAGACCTTCAAATTCTTCCTTCAGGCAAGCGCTACAGGCATACTGCCCCCCTTCCTCTCACCCTGTGCCCCCCTCCCTTACCTTTCCGCGCTCAGCACACAACTGACAACACCAACCAATCACAGCCACCCACAGCCAACAACCAATCACCGATAAGATTTAGTGCCCGTCTCGCGAATAGACTGCCTTCCACCAATGAACAGCCACCCCACACCCAGTAGCTCCGCCCACCTACCTATTCTTGATCCTCGAATTTTGTATAAATATGTTGCTTTGTCCTTATTCTAATCATTACCTGTCCTTTCCCTGAAGATGCAAGATGTTTACTTGTGAAACGTTGGATCCACCATGAATTTTGCTAACCTGTCTGTTGTACCTCATCTCTGAACCCCAGAGGAAAATTGTTAGAACTATTGAAAGCTGTAACAATAAAATCCTGAATGCTGAAACTGCTATTGCCTTTAACCTCGTCTGTTTAAAAGAGAATATATATATATATATATATATATATATATATATATATATATATATATATATATATATATATATATATATATATAGTATATATATATATATATATATATATATATATATATATATATATATATATATATATATATATATATATATATATATATATTATATATATATATACACAGTATATATATATATACTGTATATATATGAGGTCCTTCGTAATTTGAACAAAATCACTTGCTTGTCTTCACTTTATCCTAAAGAAAGGGGTCCATAAAAAGCGAGTACTACCCCCTTAACCCCTTCCTTACCGAGGATGTATTTTGTGTTATTCCAGCTAGATTTAGCCGATTTTATGCAGCTTAGGTGGACACCGTGGTATTTAACATTAATAATCGAGATAGTTTGAAGCCTTTAAATTGCTATTCGTCCTCCCTAAGCCGGCTAAATCGACTACAATAATCCAGATTATAATGAGAGGGACAACTCAGTACTAAAGGGGTTAATGATAGCAAAATTATAATGTGGAACTGTTTCCTCGAATAATGAAAGAGTTAAGGGAGTACAGTATTACCCGCTTTATGGACCCCTTTCTCCCTCATGTTTTGCATATTAGTTTTCAGGTTTTAATACGTTTGTTCCATTAGTTTTGCGATTTTGAGACCTTTCGCCTCATTGTTTTCAATATTTAGACCTTTGTGCCTTTTAGGTGTCGATTTATTCTCCTGGCGAGCGATAGCGAGCCTCAAATTTTAGAAGGAACCAGCCTTCGACCAGGAAATTTTTCTACCGAAAAATGTACAAATTTATCTTGAAAGGGGGTCTAGGGGGTGTTTTTCTAAGCTTGATAAAGGTCTAGCGAGGAAACTCAAAAATAAATAAATAACTAAATATATAGACCAAAAACCCAGCACTACCCCCTAAACATAACCGACTAAGCCATAACCCATCTTAACCTATATTTGGTGGAGGTCTCATGAGGACTCGACGGATCCTGGTTCGAATCTCTCTCTTACCATTGAGAGTGGTTGTGTGTATCTGATGGAGGTACTTGGCATCCATCTTATGGTGGAGGAAAACAAGAATATGCCTCACGCGTCCTACTGCGTGTGTGTGTCGTACAAGGCGACTAATAGGGGAAATGGGGGTAGATTGTAGGCACCAATCGAACAGGGCTATACCCAGGAGAGGCTGTAAGCATTTGATAAGGGATCGCTGGAACTCCTGTTTCATTTGCTTGGCCTCTCTTACTGATTCCCTTTGTGCCTCACTTACACAGAGTAGTCCAGCATGCTCTCACAAACACCTCCTCCTCCTATCTACTTCACTACACTTAACATGCACACCACACTTCCTCCTTCAAAATTATTTAAAATTATGAACACAGGCCCAGCCTCGGAGTCCCCCAGGGGGGGACCATAAATGCCCCCACACATGCCCGACCTTGCCCTGACAATCCCTCTAAATGCTCTGGACCACAGCCTGTCACTCTTACTATCAACTTTTGCAATATTCGCGGCCTTTCCTCTAATTTTCCTATCTCCTATTCTCTTTCTAATTTTCATAAATGATCTTCTCAACTGTACATCGAGTCCCATCCATTCGTATGCAGACGACTCTACCTTACACCACTCAATTATTTTTCCAGAACGCCCCAGCCAGCAGTCCCTCAAAAGCAAAAGTATTGAAGCCATAAAACACTTATCTTCTGATCTAGCTACTATTTCCAATTGGGGTAGAGAAAATCTTGTTGCATTTAATGCTTCCAAGACTCAATTTATCCATCTTACTACCCGTCAGGAACCTCCAGAGGACTATCCCTTATTCTTCAACAATACAAAAATCAACCCTTCACCTTTTCTCAATGTTCTCGGTGTCTCTTTTTCTTCTGCTCTCACTTGGAAGGACCATATTACCAGTCTCGCTAAGGCAGCCTCCCAGAAGCTGGGTGTGCTCAACCGCCTCAAGGGGTTCTTTACACCTGCGCAGCTTCTTGCTCTGTACAGGGGCACAGTGCGTCCTTGTATTGAGTATTGTTCACATGTCTGGGGAGGATCTTCTCACACCGCACTCCTAGACCAAGTAGAAAGGAAAGCCTTTCGTATCATTAACTCCCGTCCACTCACCAACTCTCTGCAATCTCTCTCTCTTCGCCGCAATGTTGCATCTCTCTCGCTATTCTATCGCTACTATAATAATCAGTGTTCCTCGGAGCTTTCCCAGTGTATACCACCTCCTCTACGTAGGGTACGTAGTACCCGCCTTGCAACACAATCCCACTCGTACTTTGTGCAACTCTCCAACCCAAGAGTGAAACGCTATTCTCAGACTTTCTTCTATTCAACTGCTGAGCTCTGGAACTCTTTCTCCCAGAATCAGTCTTTCCCTCTCCCTATGACTTAAATGCTTCAAACTCCGTGTGTTCAGGCATTTTAGCTCGAACGTCTCTTGATTTTGGCACTGTCACTCCTTCAACTCTGGGGGAGACACTCGCTGCAGGCAGTTATGCCTTTTGTCTCCCTCATTCACATAGACAAAAAAAATGATATGGTTAAAGAATTACATTTAACCCGGGAGCTGCGGGAAGACTCTTAAGAGTTCCCCCGGCGGACTGCGGGAAGACTCTCCAGAGTAACGCTTTTGAACGCGTACCAAAACCGCGCGTTAATAGTCAGGCGGCTGAAAATTGGTGTGGATATAGTACTACGTGTCAACTCTCGATACCACCCCGCCAAACGCTCTCCCCGCACTCGTGCAAGCACCACCGCGCCAGTAACCAAGCACTAGTCATGGAGCCCACACGTCCCTCACGCTCGCTCCCTGATGACACAACCAGCCCTCCTTCTGGTGGTGTTAGCCGCCGTGGAAGGCAGAGGGTGGCTGCCAAAGACCCTAGCTACCAGTACGACACGCCCTACAGCTCGGAGGACGAAACACCAGCACCCAAAGCACGGAAAACACGTGCAAGCAGGGCAATGGCACAGAGGTCATTGGTCTTTCGTGACACTGCCACCACGACCCAGGCCACTGCAACAACCACTACCACCACCACTACCACCACTGCCACCCCTGCCACCCCTGCCACCGGTACCAGCGACGCAGGAGGCCGCCCTAGGGCTGCAGAACCTGCGGGTGCAGGAAAAATTAAAGGCACGGGCGTAGGGAAAAGATCCCGTACGCCAGCCACAGTGCCCCTACCACCACCACCACCACCACCAGCCGCCGCCCCTGGCCCGGCTGCCGCCGCCGCCCCTGGCCCGACTGCCGCTGCCGCCCCTGCTGCCCCTGCCAGCGACGCAGGAGGCCGCCCTAGGGCTGCAAAACCTGCGGGGGCAGGAAAAATTAAAGGCACGGGCGTAGGGAAAAGATCCCGTACGCCAGCCACAGTGCCCCTACCACCACCACCACCACCAGCCGCCGCCCCTGGCCCGGCTGCCGCCGCCGCCCCTGGCCCGGCTGCCGCTGCCGCCCCTGCTGCCCCTGCCGCCCCTGCTGCCCCTGCCGCCCCTGCCCAAGGAACAGGGAAGGGGAAGGGGAAGGGGAAGGGGAAAGGGAGAGGGAAAGCGACTGCTGGCCCTGCTGTCCCTGGTGGCCCTGCTGCCCCTGTTGCCCCTGCTGCCCCTGTTGCCCCTGTTGCCCCTGCTGCCCCTGCCGCCCCTGCCGCCCCTGCCCAAGGAACAGAGAGAAGGGCGACAGGCACCACCATCATCTTGCCATCAAGGCCACGCACCACTGCTGCCCCTGCCGCCGCCTCTGCCGCCGCCTCTGCCGCCGCCCCTACCGCCGCCCCTACCGCCACCTCTGCTGTCCCTGTCCATAAGACACCCTCGCGTGCAAAAATTACCCGGAAAACTCTGACACCATCAAAATATGGCGCCCTGCTGTTTGATGGTGATTCACAGGACATTGGCAGCCAAGGTTTTGACGACGAAGACCAAGCATGGGACCAAGGGTGGGGGGATTTGGGAGTGGACAGTGGGAGTGAGTCAGACGTCGGCGACGAAAATGAGGAAGGTCATCGTCTGTCCAGTGAAGAGGAGGGTGATGATGATCAAGTGCTGTATCGCGACCATGGAAGCGATATTTCAGACGATGAAGCAGACGCAGACGACATTCCGATCCCTGGCTTGCCTACGTTCGATTGGTCTGACGGGGTCAATTTTGTACCTGACGTGCCCCAGTTCAATCCTGGGACGTCAGGTACAACTGACGACTGGCCCTGTGACGAGCACGCGAACGAAAGCGACTTCTTCCTCGCTTTTTTCGATTTTGAGGTAATGACGTTCATCGTTGCCCAAACAAACGCCTACTACAGGTGGGTGTTTGGCCGATTGGACGTCCTTTCTCCAAAAGCGAGAATACGAGGCTGGGTGGATACGACTGTGGAAGAATTTATGACGTTCTTTGCCTTGTTGTTCCTCATGCCTCTGATCAAGAAGCATGTGTTGCAACACTATTGGAAGCACGACCCTCTCATCGCCACCCCAACTTTCAATAAGTTCATGACTCGTGACAGATTTTTGTTGCTGCTAAGATTTATGCACTTTGCAGACAACGAAAATCCTAACAGGATTGACAGGATATGGAAAGTTCGGACTGTGTTCACCATGTTGTTGGAGAGGTTTAGGAAATACTTTTACCCCTTCCTCAATTTGGTGATTGACGAGTCGCTCGTGCTCTTCAAAGGACGTCTTGTTTTCAAACAGTATATCCCCTTGAAAAGGCATAGGTTCGGAATCAAGCTCTTCGTTTTGTGTGACTGCGAAACTGGAATAGTGCTTGACATGATCGTGTACACAGGCACTGACATTGACATCCCGAAAGCCGCTGCCAATGACCCCATGGGCATGTCAGGTGCCATCGTCAGGAAAATGTTGGCACCTTACCTGGGCAAAGGCCACATCATCTACACTGACAACTGGTATACTTCTCCTGCTCTCTGCCAGTTTCTTCATGACAACCAAACGGGGTCATGTGGGACTGTCAGAAAGACAAGAAAGTTTATGCCAAAATTCACAGGTGATGTCATTCCTCTCACAGATGCCTCCTCCAGTGACACACCTTCAGAAGACGACCTGGCCCAGGAACACCGCGAGAGGCATGTGCGAAGAAGGCGACGAAAGGGGCAGAAATACAAGCAGCTCGAAAAGTGTGGGAAAGTGATAGCCCTGAAGTGGAAGGATAAGCGAGACGTCCATCTGCTTTCCACCGTCCACACAGGTGCCCAGGTGGATTCTGGCAAAATCCACTACAGAACCAGGAAGACCATCTACAAGCCCGACATGGTAGTGGACTACACTAAGAACATGCGCCTGGTGGACAAGTCTGACTGTCAGCTGTCAGGCGTTGAGTGTCTGAGGAAGACTGTGAAGTGGTATCACAAGCTCTTCCTCCACCTAGTTGATATCACGATGCTCAACGCCTACAACTTGTGGTTGGTGAAGAAGGATATGTCCCCAAACCAGAAGCTGAAATTCCGGGAGTTCGTGTACAACGTCTCATACCAACTCCTGGAGAAGTATGGCACCACCACTCACAGACGTACGGCATGGCGTGGGGATCACGTTCCTGACCGAGTGCAGGTGGGTGTCCAAAGACACTACCTGATCAGCACCGAGGTGATTGGCACTCGTCACAGGCAGGTGCAGTGCATCGTCTGCAGCTCCAGTGTCAGGAAACCCCATGTCCCAAAAAGAGTCACCTCAATGTGCGCAGAGTGCAAAGTTCCACTCTGCATGGGCGAGTGCTTCAGGGACTACCACACCTTCAAAAAATTTTGAGTGTCGCCCTGCCCCGCCCTGCCCTGCCCTGCCCTGCACTGCCCTGCCCTGCCCTGCCCTGCCCTGCACTGCCCTGCCCTGCCCTGCCCTGCCCTGCCCTGCCCTGGACTCGCCCCCTGCCCAGCCCTGTCCTGGACTCGCGCCCTACCTTACCTGACCTGACCTAATTGATCACGCTACCTCATAATGTAACATATATATTATATAATGTATAAGTTCCAAAGATGTCCCTGTGATATAGCTTTTACATTATATAATTGTATGTTTCATTATTTAGTTTATAAGTTTCAAATATTTACATGTAATATGCCTTATTTTTTTATTATATCAATATATATGTTTGTTATTAGCCAAAGTCATGTGTATATAATTATTTTCTTACCTCAAATGAATTGTACAAAAATAAATATGTTTCAACAAATCCTGTCAAACCTACTAAGATAATAAAATAAAACAATAATAAAAAAAACAACACAAGGTCATGTCATTGTATTCTTACAATATGATATATTCTATGAATATTTCATATTTATTGAATACAATGGCATGATCTTGTAAAAATTTGTTTTTATCAAAAATGTTCTAGACAATATAAAACCTTCCCCATAACCCCCTCCTGGATTCGATCACACAACCCTAGCACACTTTGAGTTTTCCAGTCCGCGACCTTACCAACCATGCCACAGGAGCTCATACCAAATATCACTCAAAACTTCGTGTCTACAATCGAAATGACAATATACAAAAAAAAATGAATTATCCCACCAATTTACGTTTGTAAATTGATGGGATTATCAATTATATCATGCCAAGGTTTATGAAAGTTTGTCTCTGTCAAGAATTAGTAATTATATAACTTTATTCTGTCCAAAATTGCCAAAACATTCAGCAAAATTGCCCCTCTCAGTGCGACTCCACTCATTTTCACACGGTCAAGCGGTGACCCTTGCCGCTCCCTTTATGCCCTAGCTACACCAGCCACAGCAGCTCTGTCTGGGAACAAAATTTGTATAAATACAATAATGGATAAAATACTCTTCACAAATACATTTGTATTGTATAATATTGTAAATAAAAAAGAATAATAACTGTGTGGGTGTCGTAAATTGCTCAACCAGCTTTCTTATGTCTCGCCTACGCGCGTATATTGGATTATACACAGTCATGACTGTCATACAAATAATTGCAGTAAGTCTCGAATATACATTTAGATTGCATATTACTTGGAAATAAATAAGTAAACGTTTCTCTGGTGGCAATCTACCCTTTCGCAAGTGTAAGGAGACACCATTCTATATTTAGCCCTTTATCGCAAAAGGCAATCTGCACTGTTTATTGACCACCGTCGCTGGTGGTCTATAATATAGTACTTTATTGACAGTCAATGGCCTACATGTTTCTGTGGTACTTCACATGTGTCTAAAATGCAATGTCTGCTTGCATAAAAATGCAATTCTGAAGTCCATTTATACGTACGACATACGCATGTCTCAGTTTCTATCTATCTCTCTCTCTCTCTCTCCATTCCTGACTCATGTTATTGTAAAACTCTTGGTGGCAACAAACACCAGACACCTGGAAGACAAGGTTCAAAATCCCAAGCATCCATACGCCTCGGGCGCCTTCACAATTGTCACACAGCTGGTTATCTATCTAGAGATCTGCCTGCCTTCCTTCTCTTGACGACTCACTCACTCCCTCCCTGCACCCCTGCATGCCTCCCTCCCTCCCTCCCACCCACCCACCCACCCCCAACCCACCCTTTCAGGCTTCCGTCTGCTAGAAACACATTCACAATTTGCGTAAATATCGCATCAATTGGGCTATATGCGGTATATTCCTTGTTATATGGGCCGCCTACATACGTACACGTCTTTATTATAGCATGACAGTGCTCTAAATACAAGATTTACGTGATATGTATGGCGTAACACACCCTCTCCCCCTTTCATTCCCAGCACAGCTCACTCACACCTTGGTTCACGCATAGAAACTCTTTGATAATGTGCGTAAATATCGCATGAATTGGTCAATATGCGGTATATATTTTGATATATGGCACGTATACATACGTACAAGTCTGTATTATAGCATGACAGTGCTCTACGTACAAGATATACGTGATATGTATGGCGTAAACCACACTCTCAGCTCATAAATTGCCGCCAAACCTCCAACACATCTTCATTCCCGCCTACAAATTATCTTATAATTCCCTTATATATTGCAATTTTTGGTCACTATGAGGCATATTCATTGTTATATGGGTGGCCTACACACGTATACATACTCTACATAGCCTAAAAGGGCTCAAAAATGGACATATACGTGATAATACGCCGTAACCCACCCCCTCCTCCCTCTCCTTCTATCCCCTGCGCGCGTAAATATTCGGCAGGGAAATCTCGCCGCTCGATGACAATCTAGCCGCGCGGTGCCATTCGCTCCACATTTTTCAACTACGGACCGTTCCCCCCCCCCCCCCCAGACATTTTTTGGGGGGTCAAATATATATGGGCCGATGCCCGCAAACATTCCCTACACGATGATGTACTTTTTATCGAAATTTGCAATAGGTCCCCAAATCATCATACGTGCGCACAGTCTTACCCTGTAGAAAACCCCCTGTGTGCCGCGGAGAGGTTAAGAGGCTAGTGGCGTTTTTTTGGTCTATTAATTAATTTATTCATTTATTTTTAAGTTTCCTTGCTAGACCTCCTTCAAGCTTAGAGAAACACGCCCTACACCCCCCTTCAAGATAAATTTGTACACTTTTTGGTAGAAAAATGTGCCAGCCTGGTTCCTTTTAAAATTACAGGCTTGCTATCGCTCACCAGAAAAAAATCGACACCTAAATGGCACGAAAGGTCTTAAAATTTACAACTTAATGGAGCGAAAGGTGTAAAAATCGCCAAACTAAAGGGTTGAACGCCTTAAAATCTGAAAACTAATGGGGCTTTACATGAGGAAGAAGGGCGGCCAGAAAAACGGCCCATCGCAACTGTTTGTTGATTTGTGAGTCTAGGAGGTGAGACAGTGAAGCACTGGATCGAGGAAGCTTCAGAGATGGGGCTGCTTCGAGCCATGAGTGGGCAACTAAGCCCCATGCATCCTGCGAAGGCAAGATATTAGGGGCTGGTGCAGTTAAAAGTGCTTCACATGTCTCACACCCTAGACTGGAACGAGACCTCACAGGCTTCACCGTTCAATGTACAGGTACAACGATTGAATGTACAGTACAGGCTGTCAGCCTATGGCCGAGTGAGAGTAGTTGGAATATTGAAGAAAAAAAAAATGTGGCAAACATTATTGAATATGAACATGTTAATGTCACACGGTGTTTATTCCGGTGGTTTTAGTAGGCTGTATTACCGATTGTCACACGGTGTTTATTCCGGTGGTTTTAGTAGGCTGTATTACCGATTGTCACACAGTGTTTGTTCCGGTGGTTTTAGTAGGCTGTATTACCGATTGTCACACAGTGTTTGTTCCGGTGGTTTTATTAGGCTGTATTACCGATTGTCACACAGTGTTTGTTCCGGTGGTTTTAGTAGGCTGTATTACCGATTGTCACACGGTGTTTGTTCCGGTGGTTTTAGTAGGCTGTATTACCGATTGTCACACGGTGTTTGTTCCGGTGGTTTTAGTAGGCTGTATTACCGATTGTCACACGGTGTTTGTTCCGGTGGTTTTAGTAGGCTGTATTACCGATTGTCACACGGTGTTTGTTCCGGTGGTTTTAGTAGGGTGTATTACCGATTGTCACACAGTGTTTGTTCCGGTGGTTTTAGTAGGCTGTATTACCGATTGTCACACGGTGTTTGTTCCGGTGGTTTTAGTAGGCTGTATTACCGATTGTCACACGGTGTTTGTTCCGGTGGTTTTAGTAGGCTGTATTACCGATTGTCACACGGTGTTTGTTCCGGTGGTTTTAGTAGGCTGTATTACCGATTATCACACGGTGTTTGTTCCGGTGGTTTTAGTAGGCTGTATTACCGATTGTCACACGGTGTTTGTTCCGGTGGTTTTAGTAGGCTGTATTACCGATTGTCACACGGTGTTTGTTCCGGTGGTTTTAGTAGGCTGTATTACCGATTGTCACACGGTGTTTGTTCCGGTGGTTTTAGTAGGCTGTATTACCGATTGTCACACGGTGTTTGTTCCGGTGGTTTTAGTAGGCTGTATTACCGATTGTCACACGGTGTTTGTTCCGGTGGTTTTAGTAGGCTGTATTACCGATTGTCACACGGTGTTTGTTCCGGTGGTTTTAGTAGGCTGTATTACCGATTGTCACACGGTGTTTGTTCCGGTGGTTTTAGTAGGCTGTATTACCGATTGTCACACAGTGTTTGTTCCGGTGGTTTTAGTAGGCTGTATTACCGATTGTCACACAGTGTTTGTTCCGGTGGTTTTAGTAGGCTGTATTACCGATTGTCACACGGTGTTTGTTCCGGTGGTTTTAGTAGGCTGTATTACCGATTGTCACACGGTGTTTGTTCCGGTGGTTTTAGTAGGGTGTATTACCGATTGTCACACGGTGTTTGTTCCGGTGGTTTTAGTAGGCTGTATTACCGATTGTCACACGGTGTTTGTTCCGGTGGTTTTAGTAGGCTGTATTACCGATTGTCACACGGTGTTTGTTCCGGTGGTTTTAGTAGGCTGTATTACCGATTGTCACACGGTGTTTGTTCCGGTGGTTTTAGTAGGCTGTATTACCGATTGTCACACGGTGTTTGTTCCGGTGGTTTTAGTAGGCTGTATTACCGATTGTCACACGGTGTTTGTTCCGGTGGTTTTAGTAGGCTGTATTACCGATTGTCACACGGTGTTTGTTCCGGTGGTTTTAGTAGGCTGTATTACCGATTGTCACTTGTGATTTATGGATAAATGCACCGAAATCAGCAGAACAAATATATAATTCACTTTAAAGGGAGGTATTAGGTTTTACAGGACCCCCTTCTCCCTTATGATTACCCCCATTAGTTATGAGATTGAAGACGTTCACCTCAATAGTTTGACGAGTTTAAAACCTTTTGCTCCATTTTTTGTCAGTATTTATAGACTTTACCGTGTCATTTAGGTGTCGACATTTTTTCCTGGCGAGCGGTAGAGAGACTGTAATTTTAAGAGGAACCAGGCAGGGACATTTTTCAACCGAAAATTTACAAATTTATCTTTAGGGGTGCTTTTTAAAGATTAATGGAGACCTAGCGAGGAAACTAAAAACAATAATGATTGAATAAAATAGATAGACCAAACAATAACATAACGTCTCCTTATTATTGAGGGGGCCCACCTCGTTTTTTTCCCTCTCTCTCTCTCTCTCTCTTTGGGTTGTATCCATTCGGCCCCATTCAGCCTACTGTTTTAAGACGTTTACCCCATACGGGTGTCGATTTTTTCCTGGCGAGCTAGCATTATTTTCTTAAATGTTTTTGACAGCAGGCTAAATTTTTACATTTTTCGATAGAAGAATATCTCCAGCGAAGCCGGATTTCTCCATACAATGCTGGCTCGCTATCGCTCGCCAGGAACAAATTCGACACCAAATGGGGATACACGTCTTAAAACATTAGGCTGAATGGGGCCGAATGGATACAAGCCAGAGAAAGAGAGAAAGGGAGAAACAAAAAGCAGATGACCCCCCTTAAGTTATAGTCTATTCGCTGTAAGTAGGAGCGAAATCATGACCTCTAACCTCTGTAACTAAAACAAAACTACTAGGCAAATCAAGCTAATATTTCTACCATTTGGGAAGAGTCAGTCAAGGAATAGATGTGGAAATTTACAGCTAATTTGCTCTAGCCTTTTTGTTTTAGTTACATAGGATAGAGGCAATGAATGTTCAGCTACTTACAGCGAATAGACTATAGTAGCTAGCCTTGATGATGATCGTATACACAGTTGGCCACACAATGAATGTTCAGCTACTTACAGCGAATACACTATAGTAGCTGCCCTTGATGATGATCGTATATAAAATGCCCCAGAACGAGAAGCCCACCACAGAAGCCACGAACGAACACCACACAGAAACACCCAAAGGAAAGGTCCACAGAACGAAAGGACCAGCTGACCGAGCCAGCCAATTCAGACAGGCACAAGCCCGCAGGGCTAAGCAGCTCCAGGCCGCACCTAGATACCCCTTCTAAACTGACCATTTTTCCACACCTCATGTACACTACCCC
>JBAKBP010015426.1:0-55360 GCA_037953745.1 Lithodes maja | reverse complement strand
AGAGATACAGAATTATATACAGTATATCTGGAAAGTCCTGGAGGAGTTAGTACCAGACCCCTCTGCCTCCGGCTCAGAAATAGAGAGGTATGAAATTCCAAGGGCAGGGAGAATATGTAGACGAAGAGCACTCCCCACACAAGCACCAGGGAAAGTCAGGACACTCCTCGCATCCAGCCTGACAAACAGAGGACCTCAACTCTTCAACTCTTCAACACAACAACACAAAAAGGTGGCTGGCCAACTTCCTAGCAGGCAGATGTGCACACGTATCTTTTGCCGGTCAGTCATCTAAAATCAGAAACTTTCCAAATGGAGTCCCACAAGGATCCGTCCTATCGCCCGCACTCTTCAATCTGTACATGCACGATATAACTACACCCAATACGCCCCAAATAAACTTAGCCTCCTATGCAGATGACATAACACTCACATGCACACACCATGACCCAAAAAGAGCAACAGATCTCCTTCAACCCTATCTCAACACACTACATGGCTGGTGCACTACAAACAGACTTAATCTAGCCCCAGCCAAATCCACCGCAACCCTGCTCACAAGCTGGACAGGAGAACACGAATACATCCCTCAACTCACCATAAACAACACACCCCTAACACATACACACACACCCAAAATCCTAGGAGTAACATATGATACTCATATGACATTCAAACAGCACACCACAAACATTAAAAAGAAACTGACACCCAGACTTAATGCCCTCAGGTCACTTGCTCACACAAAATTTGGACACAACAAAGAAACTACCACCACAGTATATAAACAATACATAAGATCAGTGATGGAATACGCAAGCCCAGCCTGGGCTTCTAACCTAGCTGAAACACATCATAAGACCTTACAGACTATTCAAAACAAAGCCCTGAAGATCATTACAGGCTGCACAGCTACTGCACGCACAGATCACCTACATCAAGAAACCAAAATCCTCAAAGTCAAAGACCATCTGGACATGAGAGGCACTCAATTCCTGGCAGCAGCCTCCACGAACCAAGACCACCCACTAAACTACATGGCAATACACCCACAGACACCAAGAAATATCAAAACAACACCCAGCACACGGTATCACACACAATTATTGTCCTCTCTCCCTCCCTGCCCACCCCGAACCAACTTCCAGAAGCACATCCATACTCATATCTCTCGCCGATCCATCCACTCACTCACAGACAACACGCAGCTGCATGCACGACCTCCCGAAATCCATCCTTCCGAATCCTCCCTCCCTCGCGAGGACAGAGTCCACCTGGCCAGGCTGAGATGCGGACACCATCCAGCTCTGCTGAGCTATCAGAAGAGACTGGATGACTCCGTTGTCGACGCCTGCCCGGGATGTAACACAGCACCCCATACCATTAAACACATCATAGAAGACTGCATTTCACACAACCACTTACGCCAACAACACAATCTACACTCAATGAGAGCTCTGTGGGAAAGCCCGATCGTGGCCATGGCCTTCCTCAGGGACCCGGGGCTGTTCGGCCAGGCAGCTTAGGGAACAACAACAACAACAACAACTCTTCAACTGCCTCCCTAGAAACATCAGGACCATCACAGACTGTCCCACAGAGAAGCTCAAAACTGAGCTGGACAAGTTTTTGAGAAGTGTGCCCGACAAGCCGCCAGTACCAGGGTACACCTCACAATGTAGAGCGGCATCAAACTCTATACCGGACCAACTGCACCTACTAAGAAGAGATGCAGGTTATGGGAGCAGCGGTGGATCACCATGGCTGTGAGGCGCAGGACCCCTGAACTTAATCAAGTAAGTAAGGAAGTAAATACAATATAGGCTATCCAAATTAAATGGTTTTCGCACAATTCATCTAATATTCGTCTTTATCGTAACTCAGCTCTCTACATCTCAGTATTAATGATATTTTGACAATACCCATATCCAAAAATAAATAATCTAGACTATTGATAATTAAAATATATTGGCTCAAGAGTGGAATAGTGGATTCGATTATGATTTGTGAGAGTTGCACAGTCGAATGATTCAATCTCACCAGGTCTTCAAATATTTGTTATTAAGTAATCTTTATTATCATGTCTTCCTTAGCATTTTCACACATCAAATCACATACGAAAAATCACGAAATACAGAAGGTGCACTAGATTCCCGCACAAGAAGAAGTAATTGGCTTGGTTTTTGGCGGGCGCTGGAAGTGTAGGGGCCGCGGGACTGTGTTTACCACAGGTGGTGGGAACCAAATTTTGCGGACTCAAGGTTAGCAACATGGAGGTAACTTTCAGACCTACAAATGCGCAGATAGGCAGCCATTTTGCCGCCAACGCAAGTGCACCACCAAAGTGACACTTTCGCCATGGCGAAATTGGCGTTTTGCGTAAGTGTATGCGAAAGTGCCCAGCTCTGGCTGTAAATACATACACATGCATGAGAACATGAAGTTGAGCATGGAGAGTGTGGGACACAAAAATGATAAGTGACCAGCACTTAATTAGTCCCTGAGAGAATGAGGTATGAGGCATAGACATACCGAAGTACTGTACAGTGAAAAAGACTTAACATTAGAATAAGGCAATTTCTTAACCTACCTGTAGGTAAGAAAACAGAAAAATGTAAACTTAAGAGTAGATTAACCCCCTTAATTCTAGGTAATAAGTACATATACTTCATAATATCCTCTTCCCCCCCGGCCCTCCCCCAAAATGGAAAGGAAAGGATAGGAGGAGAAACACAGACTAAAGGAACAGTACAGGCAATACCCCTAGTGAACCCTTTGGCCCAACGCAACACAAGGACCATCCGGTCTGCCCGTGGACATGGACAGATAGGAGGAGACAAACGTGTTGTGGGAAGACCACAGCCCTGTGTCGGAAATGTCATCTAGTGAATGATTGTTTAGAAAACGAATCGTAGCAGCATACGATCATATATCGTGAGCCGACCCTTGAATGTTAGGATTGCTGGCACGAATAACCCGACACAGGCGAAGTCCCACAGCACGTTTGTCGAGTCTCCTACCGGTCTTTGGTGCCACCCACAGCACCACCCCCGACACCGGCCTGGCGGAGTGCACATACGTATGCAAAGCTTTCACCGGGCATAGCGTATGATGAACACGTCCTCGTTTTAAAGCCGGCACAACGAACGGCTTAAAAACGTGCGCCTCACGTTCATTCTTAGCCACAAAATGAACAGACGGAGCCAAAGTGACCGCCCCGAGGATAGGAGAAAATAGCAAGCAATTCTGGACGCAGAGTCACTAACGGTCGTAGCGTGCGATGTCGTACAGCAACCTACGATCGTTCCTAAGGGAGTGCGGAAGGTGTATTCACGAACGCATCATTGAGCTCCCTTACGGCTCCCTTTCGGTTATTTTCACCGAGGCTTCTCTTGACCAATCAACCACTTGGCCTTTGTAAATAAACAATATGTCACCCACACCGAAGCGCCAAGAAGAACCTAATATACTTTAATTTATGAGCTTGTCATTGTTTAGCATGGCTAATTCGATCCACCACAGCCAGCAGGAAGAAGAATAGAGTATCTTGTGAATTGATGATAAGAAATTAGCCTAGCTAGGCTACAGGGAAGCCTGTTAGTGGCCCAAGTTAAAGGATTTTCGACGGATTGATCATTGATAATCATCTGTTAGGCTAGTTAGTGTATTATTTATACCTTAACCACAGTATATTGTTCTACTTTACCATGTCTACACCTAGACAGGGCGAGCGGCGAGCCAAACCAAAATGCCAGACTTTATTATGTCTATGCCTACACAGGCAGTTCTAGCCAAGCCAAAATGCCAGACTTAGCCTAGGCCTAATTTTTCAAAATAGGCCTAGGGTAATATTTTTGTATTCACAACACCTCAAGGCCTATCTACCTTTTCAAAATAGGCCTAGCATAGGCCTCCTCAATCTATTATCCAACAGTTGGCCATGGCAAATAATGATAGGTTGAGGGGAGCTTTGTCCCCCTCACCTCCCATGACTTATTGCCATCATCAAATATATTACCAGCATGGGACTAATAACAGCTAGTTAACAATGAGGACGGTACACCTGCAAACACCATCTGAACCTGCTAGGCTTCTACTTTACCATGCTTAGGCTACACCAAGCTAGGCATTGCTAGCCTAACCAAAATACCATACGTAGGCCTAACTTTTCTAGCCTAAATAGCCCTAACTTTTTCAAAATAAACCTAGGTTATATCCTAGGCTAGGCTAAACAAAAATATTAACAACACCATATAGGCTAGCCTATTATTTTTTGTTTAGGCTATGCCTAGGGTAATTCTTTTCATAATTTTTTTCCTGTGATACTTTCAAATTTGTTGAGGAAATAGGCTACCCTAATCTAACCCAGCTAGGCATTGCTAGCCTAACCAAAATACCATACATAGGCCTAACTTGTCTTGCCTAAATAGCCCTAACTTTTTCAAAATAAACCTAGGTTATAGCCTAGGCTAGGCTAAACAAAATTATTCACACAGCATTTATTATTTATTCATTTTTTAGGCTAGGCCTAGGGTAATTCTTTTCATAATTTTGTTCCTGTGATACAGTAGGGTCTCGTAAGATGCGAGATCTTAAGATGCGATTCGCATAAGATGTGAGGACCCCCAAATAATAAATAAATTATTTTAAGATGCGAGAATGACCATAATTTGCGAATCGGAGGCTCAAAGTGGGCTAAATCCGAGGAGAAACCTTAACCCTCCAGCCATGGCTATGTATTATATATATATTCCTCGAAATCCGGGTGTTTTGGCCGAAAAATGTCTAGGCTAGGCTACCGTATATTCGTTAATCAGACTGCTTCCCGCATTCCCGCGCATCCCCAAGCGTAGCTGTGTTATTTACCTGTAGAATGGCATTAAGTAGAGCTCTCTAAGTCAACTGGTTGAGCTGTGATGATGATTTCATTGGAGATAACTTTATGGCCAAAACAGCCACTTTACACCACTTTTCGATACTTAACAACAACATACAGGCACACAAGAACAAGCGACGCTCTCCTTCTTGTGGCCGGAGATGCGGAGCGTCGGTCCGGCCGGCTGTTGTTTACATGCGTCGGACCGACGCCGCGCACAGCAAGCTCACAGGCTGTGACGTCATGGGTGTTTAAAAGACCATCCGGGTACCTGTTACATGCTTTTTTATGGGCGTTCAAGATCCCATCCGGGAACGGAGGGTTAAGATGCGAAAAAAAATGTTTAAATGCGAGCCTTAGGCGGGACGTTTTTCCGTATTTTTACGTGATCGTAAGATGCGAAATCGTAAGATGCGGACGCATCCATCGACCATAAACTCGCATCTTACGAGACCCTACTGTACTTTCAAATTTGTTGAGGAATAGGCTACCCTAATCTAACTCAGAGGTGGTGGGGAGTTGGAATAAAACATTTCCGCAATAAATGAGGGTTAAAATCTACTAATGGTAGGCTACGTGTTGTCGCAGCACATGAATTTGTGCATCAATTAACCTTGACTAGGTCTAGGCTGGCATATGTAGGCTATTCATAGCTTAATTCGGCCTGTCATAAGACATTAAGGATACAAATATATTCATACTTTGTATTAAATGCCTTAACCCTTCGACCCCGGGTGGTACACGTGTGTACCATTTTTTTTTGGCCCGAGGAACCCGGGTGGTACAACACTGTACCATTGCTTGCGTGTGTGCTTTCGAATGGCGCGCGTAAAAATTTCGCTCCGTGGTCACCAGGCGTCGCTAGGCGACGCCACCAGACAGCATGTACGCCACCAAAACAGTCTCTACCCTGCCGCCAACATGGATACTAGCCCAAAAAGTTATTCCCTTGTGTCCGATTCTACGCTCCCTTCGACGCCTGCCCATGTTCGTCGCGCCCTAACGCAAAGGCACGTACAAGATGCGTTGACTCCCGGAGGTATTGAGATAGCTTTGAGGAGTTATGAACGTGGTGAAGGCCAAAATAGTGTTGATGAGTTGGGTAGTGATAGCTCCGAGTCTTATCAGTCTCACTATATTGAAGATTTTGACGATCTAGACGAAATCCATGAAAGATACGCCTTTTTTAGTGGATTTGACCATGACGATGAAAGTGATGATAGTGAGGCTGAGCGGGAGGCTGAGGTTGACCCGCCATTGTCTTCCTTATCTACCCACGCCACCCAAGTTGCCCCAGGCTCCCGCCATTCTTCCCCACCACCACCAGCACTCCCTAGGGTTGAGGACCCCCCACTTTCGGCCTATTTACCCACTCCTTCCCCACCTCGCCGACCTACACGCCGCCCACGCATCATTCGTTCCCCGCGAGATTATGAGGGGGGCTCTGAAGAAGAAGGGCACCTCACAGATGACTCTGGCCATGATTACCTGGGTCCACCGTCAGGGCAAGATGACAGCTCTGACGACAACGACGATGACGACGACTTTATGGACATCGACGACCCTCAACCCAGACGCTTTGCCCAGGGCCGTCGTGCTCCTGGCCGCCCTGGCCGCCGGGCTGGCCGCCGGGCTGGGCCTGGGCGCCGTCGTGCTCCTGGCCGCCCTAGGGTGCGCGCCGCCAAAGTTCGTGGGCGTGCTGCCCCCGCTCTAGCTCCACAGAGGGCAGTGGCACAACCTGGGCGCCCCGTTCAGGACCGCCTGCAGTGTGCACAGTATGTAAATGTGCACAAGCACGGTTACCTGCCTCTGGAACGAGATGGAGTCACCATTAGCAGAAGGCGGTGCCATGTCTGCTGGAACAGCCAGGTGAGGCCGAGGAAGCACAAAAAGACCACCATGCAGTGTGTGGAGTGCCAGGTGTCACTATGTACTATACCGTGCTTTGCTGAATACCACAGCAAGCAGGAGTACTAACTAATAATCATAGTGAAAGTACCAAAGACTGACAATATGTATGTATATAGGCAACAAGTGGAAATAAAACAATGTACAGGTGTATTGTGATAAAAAAATCATGTATTATGAAAACATATATAAATAAGTGAACAAAGACACAATAAATTGTATATAAAACGTTTACAAAGCATATAACTAAGTGAAAGTGACACATGACATAATATTAGATGGCCAAAGTATAATAAACACCTGTGATAACGAATAATCAGTGCCTAATATAACAATAACCTACCTCAATTACTCATAAAAACTACGGTATCGAGTGAAAATGTGAAATATTTGTTACAATCATAGCCTAATAAACATATTTTATATAATTGGACTCCAAATAACTATAATAACATCACTATCAATACATAAAATCGCCTCCGGGAGGTAAAAGGTTTTGCGCGACGAGTGGCTAAGAAAACAGTAGGTTAGCCGAGCCGGGGCCTGGGCAAAGGCGACGCATCCGAACGCGGGATGATTTTCACGCATAAAAATCACTCCACTTCCCGCGCTCACCATTATGCAATCACTTGGGCTAGAGACCTCTACTCAACGGCATTCTACACATGAAGGTTTGTGCTACATTTTTCTGTTTTTTTTATAACTTTGTGTAATGTATTTCAGGAGTAACATGTGAATCAACAGGGACCAAAATTCCTGAAAACCCCCGGACACAAAGTACAGTCACGATATTCCCTAGCCGGGGTCGGAGGGTTAATGGTGTTGTAAACACAAGTTAACAATCATATTGCGCTATTATTGCCTCAATAATAACTTAGTGTGTCATAAAGAGCTATACTGCAGACGAATTTGTTATGGTCGCGGGTTGTGTTATCGATATTTGTGTACCTATATCCGGGTCAAATTCATGTAAGGGTGGTCTGGACCACCCTTTGCGAAAGGGGATTTTAGGGGCTTCCTACGATCAAAGATGGCCGCTACGACGCTTCGTGAATACCAGCGTTGAGACGTAAGGGAACGGTAAGGGAGTTTTCGGATCGTACGACCGTTAGTGAATCCACCTCTTGGGCCCTACACATGGCAGCCAACTCCGAGACACTCTCTCCTGTAGCTAACGCAAGAAGAAACAATGTCTTTTCAAGTAAGTGCTCAGGTGTTCGGTTGGTAGTGTAAGTGGGTGTAGATAGGAGTTTGAGCGCTTCCGCCAGAGACCACTGAGGGGGAATCTGACGCGGGGGTGGCCTAAGCCTAAAGCAGGCTTTTATGGAAAAATCCAGCTCTCGCTGAGGTACGGCCAACCCCGTTAAGCGCTCAAAAGGCTCCCGTATGGCAGACAGGTGGTTCTTAACCCTTCCTACCCGGTCTGCCTTAGGTAAGGACAGCACGAAAGAAGGGCCGCTACCCGGTATGCCTTATCTAAGGCATGAGCTTAATAGCCTAATTAAGCTTGGTCTGAACGCCGTGCGTACGACGTATGTCAACAAACCCAAGCGTTCGTCACCGCACCTCCGAAAACAAGAAGGAGAAGACTCCTCAATGTTATTGTTCTGACGTCGACTAAATTAGTGTCTAAAAAGCCCCCATATTGGCAACATCTCTGCAATATTGGCTCCACTGAAATCGTTATCACAACTGAACCAGTTGACTTACAGAGCTCTACTCAATGCCAAAATACAGATTGAAAACCGCACTACGATTATAGATGAGTGGGAAAGTTCTAGCAGTGAAAATAAAAATAAATACGGTAGCCTAGGCCTAGACGTTTTTCAGCCATTTCGCCCGGGTAGGGGCGACCGTCATTGGGTAAGACAGCCCGGGGAGGAAGGGTTAAGGGTGTTGTACATGTTGGGACGGGATTCAAACAAGAAGTTAAGGTAGTGAAACACCAATGCAACTGATGAAACTGTTTGGTCAGTGTCATTAATCCATTTAGTGAAACTATTCCAGTGAGACTCGTACATCTTCCATGTAGCCTTTGTCCAATGCAGATTAAACTTGTCTGTCAAGAGTCTTCCAAATACTGGGAGCCACCCTGCCTCACAAACATCCACGATGCGAATGCCAACGAGGTCCCTAGGTCTCCAATCGACCCCAAGTGGAAGTCTGAGACCGACAGGGGAACGGGACTCGGGCACCATCGCTTCAGCTGAGCGTACCGTACCAGGCTTGCGCCGGCCAGAGGGGCGCGACCAATCAAACCCTGCCTCGGTACTCTCTCAGCCTGTGGAGGACTTTGCACATTAAAAGTGCGTCTGGTGGTGGAAACACATATATTGACTGCCACCTGTTCCAGTCCTTTCTGAACGCGTCCGGCCCCCCCACTGGAGTGCGAGTCCAGCGGGTCAAGAGTATATGGTGTGAGGGGAGAGGTCGCCGGCGCCGCGGTCCAAGTTTTTGTATCATAACTCGGGATATTGATGATACAACTGAACCAAAATCATCCACATAACCAAACTTAGTGTCGCGGTTCTGTGTAGTGTCAAATCGAATTGATGGCATAAATATCTTCGGAGATATAACAAAAGCGTGTGAAAAACAAAAACCGTTGTTCCCCAATGCCAAGCATAAACAAGGGAGTGCCAAGGGAACGATGGGTTTTTAGTCCAGTGTGCAAAGTTAAAATCGCATATTAGTGAAAAGTGGCTAGATCACGATTCATGTATGTAAACTGTATCTCATAAAAAAAAAAACAGCATTTATACAGAACTTACAATTTCAAAAGAAAGTTTAGGGCCAGTGTAAGTGAGCGTCCTACCACCACCGTACCAAAACACATAAATCGCTTAGCACTAGACGAGTGTCATAGGCCCCCCTCTCACCAACACCACCCCTCCCCCTTGACGTAGACACATTCTAAACCGTGGTACCGGTATACGATTTTACCGAAATGGGAACTTAAACTCGAACAGGTAAAACAAATATAAAAAACAAAATAAATAAAACAGAGAAGCATAATAAGTTAACTACTGTATTTAACAAATCGCATATCGCGGGATATTAGTAGTGACGTTATTGAGGAAGAAACTCTCATGCAACCATCAATAGTGTAAATTCGGACCGGGGATAAGAGAGACAGGAAGTGGTTAGGGCAGTGATGATTCTGTTTCATAAGTTTATCGAAAGTGTTACTTAAAGTTTAAACCAAAGCCAGTGTTAATGATTGGAAGCTCGAACAAGTCCTAACCACAAAACAGTGACACCCCCCCCCCCCCCTCTCTCTCTCTCTCTAGCCCCTTTCCCTCCCCTGCGTCGTTACATACAAGAAAGTCGAGTAAAATATTCTTATAGATATGAATACCAAGGACGTTTGCAGTATCTGTAGGGACAGAGTGAGAGACAAACGTGGCACAAAATGCCAAATATGCAAAGACAAGTTTCATTGGTGCTGCATAGGACTTTCACCACCGACAAACATGGCTTACAATAATAAGGGGAAGAACTTCCATTTTTGCAACAGCTGTGCCGAGTTCACAATGCAAATCATCCAGACTGTGGAAAAAACAGAGGTACAAGATAGACCTATATATAGCCAAGAGGCGGTCTTATTCCAACCAAATTGGGGAAACACACCAAGAATTTCCCCTCATACATCCCTGACCACAACCGTATCGAATTCAAGTACTCCTATTTCGTCTCACCCAAAACAACCAACAACACCTCCCTCTGAACAAACACCACACACACAGACGAACCACCGACGAGACAACACCTCCGCACTCACGCTCCCGAAAATCAGCTGATCTAGCAAGCTGTTTACAGCGTTCGTCAAATAAACTCACCTAAACTTGAGTATAAGGATATTTTGTGTTGTCCTGTATTATAATGCAGTATTAAAATAATTTGAGATTAAAATCAAGTGAGGATATTTCGAGTGATAAAAATAATTCAAGCGATTGTGAATGCGAGTGGATGTAAACAAATATGGCTGACTTTGATGGATTTGAAGTCGGTGAGACCGAGGGCATTCTAGGGAAAATTATACGTGAGCTGAATGACATTAAAAGGTGGAAGGAGGATATGCAGGAGTGGAAGGTGAGTGTTAGTTCACAGATTGAGGCTATATGTTCAATATGTGGTGCTCAGGCTGGGGACATCGAGCCTGGACAAGATTTGAGTCGGGCTAGCCTAAAAGAAATTCAAACTCATATGGGGCAACTCCGGGACGAAAATGAAGCTTTAAGATTGCAACTTGAAGAATACAAAGGGCAAACCAAGGAAATGAAAACACATGTGGAGGAGATTAAGGAGAAACACAATAAATGGGTTAATGACGAAGGAGGAAAAGTGAAGGAAGTGGCAATGAAGGAAATCATGGAAGAACAAAAGAAACAATCAGAACGGGAAAATAAAGATTTAGAATCAGTGGTAGTAAAAGCTATGAGGAGAAATGAACAGGTCCTGCGTGAAACAATAGATAGAAATAAGTGTATTATTGTATTTGGGGATATAGAGGAGCACATTATTGAGAGGAAAGCTAGGGATAAGGAAGAAATTAATAAGGTAAAAACATTGATCAAGCATGTCGATGAAGAAGGAAACAACTGGAGAGATGATATTGAAGAAGTTAGGAGAATGGGTAAATATAGTAAGGGAAACACAAGGCCAATGAGAGTGCAGTTTAGGTCTAGGGTAACAGTGGATGCAATAATGAACGTAACATGGAGACTTAACTTGACCAGCAAGTTTAAGAAAATTACAATTAGAAAAGACATGAGTATTGAGGATCGAAACATAAGAAAGGAATTGCAAACCGAGGCAAATGTAAAGAATGGAGAAAGGACGAAAGAAGACGAAAAGAAGTTTTTCTGGAGAGTGTGGGAGGGAAAACTCAAGAAATGGTATATAAAGCGAAGGGACGAAGTAGGGAGGGAAAAGGAGATGGTGCGGGTGACGGGGGAAAAGGCAGAGAGAGAAACAGTCCAAGTGGAGGCAGAGGGAGGGGAGGTGGAAACGGAGCGAGAAACAGTCCAGGTGGAGACAAGAGAAGAGGAGACAAGCTAGGAAATAAATTGGGAGGGGTACGTACAAAAAAGAAAGGAACGGGCAGGGACGAGAAAAATAGGGAAAATACTGGAAACGCTAAGTTCATGTATACAAATATTGATGGGTTAATTTCCAAAAAGATTGAGTTTGACGAATATGTAAAGAGAGAGAGGCCCGGGGTAGTATGTTTGACTGAAACTAAGCTTAACCAGGAGGTAGACACGAATATAATTAGTTGTGCAGGATACAGTACATGGAGAAGAGACAGGTTAGGAAAGCTAGGAGGAGGAGTGTTGATCATGGTAGATAATAAAATTACTGCTAAAGAATTAAAACTTGGTGATAGCATTGCTGAAGTGGTAGCAGTTGAAATTGAGGATAATGATAGGTCAAAATTGGACATTGTATCAGTTTATTTACCTCCTAAGACTAAATCTTGGAGCAACGATGAATATAATGAATTAATTTTGGAAACCTTGCGTAGGTTAGAAATTATTTGTAAAAGGAAAAATAGGCTTATTCTTGCAGGGGACTTTAATTGCGGGGAGGTGGATTGGGAATGTTTGGATGCGGGTTCAAATGAAAATACTTGGGTTAGTAAATTTCTTGAACTAACAATGGGGTACCTATTAACACAACACGTTATGGAAAATACAAGATTTAGAGGAGGTGATGAACCATCAAGACTCGACTTATTATTCACCAAAGACCCCCAAGAAATAAAGAACCTAACATATTTGAGTCCCATGGGAAAAAGCGATCATGCTGTGATTGAATTTGAATTGACAGTGGAATTTCTGGAAGGCAGAGAGGAGGAACATAGGGAATATAGACTAAATTATAGTAATGCGGATTATGAATCATTACGAGGATACTTTGCAAATATAGATTGGTCATTTATTGAGCAAGAACAGAATATTCAGGTAAAATACACCATGTTACTAGACATTTACAGGGAGGGGGTAGATAAATATGTACCAACATTTAAGGATAGAAAGCTGGTTAAGGAGAAAGAGTGGTTTAACATGCGATGTCACATTGCCCAGAACAAAAAGGACTCTGCATGGAATAAAGTGAGAAGGAGACACACTGAGGAAAAATGGAATGAGTATAAGAATGCTAGAAACAACTATGTCAGGACTATAAGAGAGGAGAAAAAGAACTTTGAAAAAGATATAGTAAACAAATGTAATAAAGAACCCAAACTGTTCTATAGTTATATCAACGGCAAAACAAAAATAAAGGACAAAATAACAAAGCTTAGGGTAGAGGGTCAATTATATGAAGACACAGTGGGTATGTGTGAAATTATGAATGATACATTAACATCCGTGTTTGTGGAGGAGGATGACTATGTAGAACCTGTGGTGGAATTGAACGAGATACAGGGACTAGAGTCGATAGAAGTCAACAAGGATGAACTAAAATCATTGTTAGAAGAATTGGACGTGAGAAAATCTATGGGCCCAGATAACATTGCTGGATAGGTATTGAGAGAATGTTCTGAACAACTAGTGAGACCTATTTTTAATATTGTTCAACACTCATTAAACAAGGGGGAACTTCCCTTAGAATGGAAACAAGCAAATATAACTCCAATATATAAAAGTGGAAATAAAGAAGACCCGCTAAATTATCGACCGGTATCCTTAACGAGTGTTATATGCAAGCTTTGTGAAAAGATTATTAGAAAAAGATGGGTGGGTATGTTGGAGGAGAGGGAAATAATTTCAAGCAAGCAGTTCGGGTTCAGAAAAGGTCATTCGTGTACCACAAATTTGTTGAGTTACTATGATAGGGTAATTGACATTGTACAAGGGAGGGAGGGGTGGGTGGATTGTATTTACTGTACTTAGATTTCAAGAAGGCATTTGATAAGGTGCCTCATAAGAGATTGTTGTGGAAGCTCAGGACTGTGGGGCGGGTTGAGGGAGTATTATTAAAGTGGATGGAAAACTATTTAATTGGGAGGGAAATGCGAACAGTAATAAAAGGAAAGTTCTCCTCGTGGAAAAGGGTAAAAAGCGGAGTGCCTCAAGGATCGGTGTTGGCCCCAATCATGTTTTTGGTTTTCATCAACGACCTTCAAATGGGAATAGGTTCATATATATCTATGTTTGCTGATGATGCAAAATTAATGAAGCATATTACAAGTAGGAGTAGTTGTGAAGAATTACAGAGAGACCTAGATAAGTTATATGAGTGGAGTCAAACTTGGAAAATGGAATTCAACACGAGTAAGTGTCAGGTTCTTGAGATGGGAAAAAGTAAATATAGACCTTCTTGGGGATATAAAATAGGAGATGAAATAATTAGTAAAGCTGTGAAAGCAAAAGACCTAGGGGTAGTTGTGGCAGACAGCTTGTCACCTGAACAGCATATAAATAAAATAACTGGTGAAACCTATGCAGTGTTGACTAACATGAGAATAGCTCTGAATTATTTAGATGAAGAGATGTTAGCAAAAATAATAGGGACAATAATACGACCAAGACTGGAGTATGCAGCAGTGGTGTGGTCTCCACACCTTATAAAACATAATAAAAAACTGGAAAGAGTTCAGAGAGTTGCCACTAAGATGATAGCTAGCCTTAGAGACCTGCCTTATGAGGAAAGATTGGAGAGGCTAAAGCTGCCAACGCTGAGGGAGAGGAGAGAGAGAGGTGACATGATCATGATGTTTAAGTGTGTGAAAGGTTTTGAGAAGATCGACAAGGGAGATTTTGTGGTGAGGGACGAGGGAAGAACCAGGGGTTATGATTGTAAGTTGAGGAAAGTTATATGTAAGTCTGATGTAAGAAAGTTCAGCTTCCCGTATAGAAGCATTGAGTGTTGGAATAAGTTGGATGGGGAGGTGGTGGGAGCAAGAAATATCCAAACTTTTAAAGCAAAATTGGATAAATGTAGAGAGAGAGACAGGACAACACGAGCTTAGGCTCAAATCCTGTATACTACAATTAGGTGAGTACAATTAGGTGAGTACACAACTCTTCCCACACAAAAACTCTCATTAGTCCCCTCCCTACCACCTCGAAACACCGCGACGTCACCAAATACCACACCGCCGCCGCCTCCCGCCTCCCCACATGACCCGCCCCCCTCCACACCTCTGCCATCTGCCTACTTACGCCTGGCAGATCATGACACCCAGCCCCCCTCTACAACACCACATAACACCACACCATCCCTAAACCACACCACTATTTCCCCCAACTACCAGACCTCCCCCTCCCAGACCCAACTAGCCCCGCAGCATAGCTAACCACCTGCCCACCTACAACCGACACGTAACTCCACCCCCCTGCAGGCCTCACCCACCCATACACCAAGCCCACTATCAACCACAACCACACTTAGCTCACCACATAACCCCTCGCAGCCCCAGCCACACCTACTGGGGTTGTCTACACCAGTGTGCAGCTATTATCTGGAAAGAAGGTGCTACTTTGGTCAAAAGGGCCAATATAATGGGAAGTCATGTAGATTTGCTCATCCCAAAATTTGCAACAACATAACCAGTCATGGAAAATGTAGATTTGGTGAAACCTGCAAATACCACCACCCATCCCTTTGCAAGACATCACTTGAGAACAAGACCTGCTACAATATGAAATGCCCAGCTTTTCATATTAAAGGGACTTGGAGATATGCTAGACCTAACACGAATGGTAGCCCAAAAAACTCTCTAGCTATGCGAGGACGAGACAGAGGAAAAAGGCAAGGAGGGAAAGGGCAGACGAAGATGAAGAGACTGAGGGAGATGGAAGAGCACATAGAACACCTCGAGCACCTCCTGGCCTCCCAAGAGTGGCAAATACATCCCGAAGACTATTAGGTACACATAGTACTCCAAACAATCTCTCCCCAATCTTGTTTGCAAATATCCAAGGCCTAAAAAATAGAACCACGAACAAAGTACCATTTATTAGGGGCCTGCTAGAAGAAGGAAACGCTATATTTACGGCTCTCACAGAAACTCGCATTAAAGATCAGGAAGATAGTGAGGTATGGATTCCTGGTTACAACCTACATAGGGCGGACAGAATGCATAGATCACATGGAGGTGTAGCCTTGTACATCCATGACTCACTGATATGTACTGAATTCCTAAATAACAGTAATGAAGTGGTGGAAATACTTGGAGTTAAAATAGAATCCCTAAATTTAGCAGTTATTGTTACATACAGGCCTCCAGACTCATCCCGAGAAGAATTCAAAACCCAGCTCAACAAAATAAAATCAGAAGTGGAAACCCTGGGGAACCCAACACCAAATATTATATGGCTAGGAGACTTTAACCTACCAAACATTAAATGGAGACAACTAGAAAACCAGTTAGTGGCAAACAACATCGGAGAAGCAAATACGAGAGAGCTTTTTGAACTTTGCGATTTTTTTAGTCTTACCCAACATATTGCTGAACCCACACAGGAAAACAATATCTTAGACCTGGTCTTCACTAACAACGACTCTCTAGTACACAGCATTAACATATCGGACACAACATACTCAGATCATAAATTAATTGAGATCAAAACAACCTTAGAAAGTGTACAGACAACCTCAGAATCGAGAAAAAAAACCGGCCCCTTCAGTAAATTTAACTTCAATAACAAAAACATTAGGTGGGAAGAGGTAAATCAAGAAATGGAGGAAATAGACTGGGAAGATTTAATGAAAAATCTGACACCAGCAGAATGTCTAGTCTTAATAACAGAAACCATGACCCAAATCTGTAGCCACCATATACCTGCAAGACAAACAAAACGAAGAAGCAAACAAGATCGGGAAAGGAGGAGGCTGTACAGAAGAAGAAAATTACTCACACAAAGACGCACACATCAAAACCTACAGGATAGGCAAAAGGCCGAAATAGATAGAGAAATTGTGGAAATTGAACAAAGGCTAAGAATATCATATGCACTACAACATATGGAAGAGGAGAGGAAAGCTATTGCAGGTATAAAGGAAAATTCCAAATACTTCTTTTCATACGCCAAACAAAAGGCTAAAACAACATCAAACATCGGCCCACTGAGCAAAGGGAATGGCTCTTTCACAGGGGACAAAAAGGAAATGAGCGAACTCTTAAGCAGGCAGTATGAAATGGCATTCAGTGAACCTGATGAAACAAAAGTCATCAGAGACCAAAATATATTTTTCATGGAAACCTCCCCCACGGAAACCCCTCAGATGCTGGATATTGATTTCGGTCCAAAAGACATAGAAGAGGCCATTTCCAACATGCCATCCCACTCGTCACCAGGCCCGGACTCATGGAATTCGATCCTAATGAAGAAATGTAAGGAAAACCTTTCAAAACCCCTGGCTATAATGTGGAGAAGGAGTCTAGACATTGGTGACATACCAGATAGCTTGAAAAATGCAATAATTACCCCACTGCATAAAGGAGGGAGTAAAGCACTACCAAAAAACTACCGCCCGGTAGCTCTAACCTCTCACATCATTAAAGTTTTCGAACGAGTCCTGCGAAGAAATATTTCAACATTCATGGAGACAAATGAACAACACCGGTCAACATGGGTTCAGAGCGGGAAGATCATGTCTCTCACAACTTTTGGAACACTATGACAAAATTCTTAAAGCGCTAGAAGAAAAGAAAACGTGGATGTCATTTACACCGATTTTGCTAAGGCATTTGATAAATGTGACCATGGTATAATAGCCCACAAACTGAAAGCAAAAGGTATAACTGGGAAAATCGGACGGTGGATATACAATTTCCTCGTAAACCGAAAACAATCAGTAGCAGTAAACCAAGTCACATCTGAGCCTTCGGATGTCAAAAGCTCAGTGCCCCAAGGAACAGTGCTAGCGCTCCTTCTGTTCCTCATACTAATTTGCGACATAGATACCAACACCAGACACAGTACGGTGTCGTCTTTTGCTGATGACACAAAATTAAGCAAGATAGTAAACACACAAGAAGACACGGGCCGACTGCAGGAAGACATGAATGTAGTGTTCCAGTGGACCAGGGAAAACAACATGCAATTCAATGAGGAAAAATTCCAATTAATACGGTACGGAGATAATAATGGTGTTAAAGAAATTACAAATTACTTAACAGAATCTAACCACATAATAGAACGGAAAGACAGTGTGAAAGACCTTGGGGTATTAATGTCTGAAAATATGGGTTTCAAAGTACATAACCAGGTCAAAGTGGCGGCTGCGAAACGTCTAACGGGTTGGATTCTGCGTACTTTTAAAACACGTGGTGAAGTACCTATGATAACGCTCTTCAAATCTCTAGTGCTACCACGGCTTGAATATTGTAGCGTATTAACATCCCCATACAAAGCAGGTGAAATAAATGACGTAGAGAGTGTACAAAGAAATTTCACTTCGCATATAAGTTCGATAAAACAGCTACACTATTGGGAGCGTTTAAGAGCACTGAATCTGTACTCACTGGAACGTAGAAGAGAACGTTACCTAATAATATACACGTGGAAAATCGCAGAAGGTTTAGTACCAAACCTACATACTCCGATAGTCATGAAATTCAGTGATAGGAGAGGCTGGGAACGCGAAATCCCCCGGATGAATAACAGGGGTGCTATGGGATCTCTGCGAGAGGGCTGGTTATCACACAGAGGCCCACGTCTCTTCAACAAACTCCCACGGCGAGTAAGAGACATGAGGGACGTCTCGTTAGACAGCTTCAAGAGTGCC
The DNA here is from genome assembly GCA_037953745.1 of Lithodes maja. NCBI lineage: Eukaryota > Metazoa > Arthropoda > Malacostraca > Decapoda > Lithodidae > Lithodes > Lithodes maja. Next base: position 36,834 of record JBAKBP010015426.1, on the reverse strand, counting down.
CTGGATGTCGAACTGCAAAAGGTGCCAGACGAGCCCATCCTCGCAAGGGAGCGAGCTGTCGCTTCAAACAGTCTACTGCACCAAATCACCACCCAAAACGAGGGGCGTCGCGCTCCTTGGTGCCGCTAGAAGAGTGGCGAACACATCAAAAGGTATCAAAAGGTAAGGTAAATGGCACGAAAGGCCTTAAAATCGCCAAACTAATGGAGCAAATGTCTTAACACCTCAAGACCAATGGTGCTAAGCATGAGGGAGAAGGGTGTCCATATAACCTCCCTCTTAACGGCCACAACTACAACAGCCATATAAAGCCTCATAACCAAATGTGACCTAACCTGACCTGTCACAAAATTAAGGGGAGACTGTCCGTTTGTTTGGTCTACTAATTAATTTATTAATATTTTTGTTTAGTTTCCTCCCTAGACCTCCATCAAGCTTAGAAAAACACCCCCTAGACCCCCCTTCAAGATAAATATGTAAATTTTTCGGTAGAAAAATGTCCCGGCCAAAGGCCGGTTCCTCTTAAAATTGCAGGCTCGCTATCGCTCGCCAGGAAATAATCGACACCTAAATGGCACGAAAGGTCTTAAAATTGACAACGAAATGGGGCGGAAGGTCATAAAATCCCCAAACTAATCGAACCAACGTCTTAAAATCTCAAAACTAGTGGGGCTAAACATTAGGGAGAAGGAGTCCAGAAAAACGGTCTGCCTCCCCTTAACCCACTCAGATGACGCATGGCTTCATTTTACTTGGCTATCATTAGACTATTGTATTCAGCTTAGGAAGAACCTGTGGTAGTCAGAGGGTTGGCGGAGATAGTTTTACTGTTTTTTATTCCTACAAATCCTTCCTAAATTCCATAAAATCGTTTAATGATAGCCAGAAGCAAAGGTGGATATTCGTCATCGTATCTTGAAAAGGGTTAAGGGTAGATTTATATTGATTTGTTTGTGTTCATTTATCTATAGTTATTTTTAGTTTCCCCCCAGACCTCTATCAAGCTGTAAAAAAATACACCCCCAACCCCCCTTTTCAGATAAACTTGTGCATTTTTTCGGTAGAAAAAATGCAGGAAGCTCTCCAAAGTTGCAAGCTTGCTACCGTTCGCCATTAAAAATAGACACTTGAAGGACACAAAAGGTCTTAAAATCGCCAAACCAGTGGGACGAATGTGTTGAAATGTCAAAACTAATGGGGCTAAACTTAAGGGAGAAGCGGTCCAGAAAACCCCCTTACTAATTTGATCGAATTTGTATAAGCCAACCAAACATATCGTAACTAAATCTACTTTAGAATGCTTAGTCATAGTACTGTAGTAGCATATCTGGTGGTGGCAGTTACGGAGTGCGGCCCATTTAACCTGCTTCCAATGTTTTGTGTGTATAAGGTGGTGCCGTTATCGAGGCCACAGATGTCAGTTGTAGGATCCATTTCACCAGCAACTATTGTAGGCAACTCTGATCTGGCAGCTTCTTGTTGTTCCTGGTTGGTGATCTCAATAAAGCTTGATGGCTGCAGCTTCTGAATTAAAGTTTTATTAATTTTCCGCCAACTACAGTAATCTATCTTCAGTTTATAATATTGCCAGAATAATGGTGGAGATTGAAATACGCCGGAATAATCTGTAGTGTGCTTCCACCTTCCACTACCCTGTCATCTACCCCAGGCACCGTGTCATATTAAGGTCTGGGGCAGTAAAAACACTGTTGTCACAGCTAGTCTCCGGGTTTTAATGACAACCGCAATATGCATTTGTATACTTTGAGCACTTTTCCCTGCAACTTTTGATAGGCAACATTTATTCTAATATATTTTGCAGTGGCATCAGTGACTAAAGTCAGTAGACTGATCGCAGTTTATTTTAGGAGATGCAAGTTTTCAGAAGCTGCCTGGCCCAAGTTGTTGCCTTAAGGAAAAAATAAAGATAAAGGGAAAAGTATTCATATGTGAACCTCCTTTAATGTGTACTACAAATGGTTCATGCAGATACAGTACACTGGTGGCATATTCTTCCTTCTCTCTAAATTCTTAATTTTTTGTGTTGCATGCATGTTCTTGGAAGGAATGGATTTGTTTTGCCTGATTCAACATCAAGAGAAGCCTCAGCATGCCTCGCTGCCATCACCTCAACCTCCCAGAAAACAAGACAGTACCCCCTACTAGTACCATCCTATCTACGAAGCACCTGACTTCACAAGTCCCATCCTCAACCACTACGTCACAAACTCCGTCCTCCAGTTACCCGAGGAATACCCACCTGGTCTTACTTGTAGGGTACTGCTGCCCCTCATTTCACCACAATCTGAGGCGCCAGAGTGAAAGGACACAAAGACAGGTCACAGTTGAGAGAAGAGGGAGACCTTCATGCCCTCAACACTACGACCAACAGGAAGGACAGAATAAGGGAATCTCACTTCTCAGAGTATCTCAAGGAAGGCAACTGAGTATTTCGTTGGAAAAATGTGTGTCTAGGTATCCTGTCACAGTCTCGTCTATGTATCTCGGTGAACCCACTATGTATCCTATGGGTGGGACAAACTCTTATCAACAAGCCTGAGTGTCTAGGTATGATGTATCCTGTCACTGTATCTGTGTATCCCAAGCAGCTGTGCTCATCCATTAATAAATGCTTCCCATGGTGTCTTTGAGGATGTTAATGATGATGTGTCTTTCACAGGTTGCATGGACAGCAGCGTGTAGTATGATGTTTTACAGAGATTACAGCCTCTACAAGAGAGAACCACAATACTACTACACTCGACGCATGTTAGGGGTTAGTTAACTTGAATCATTGTAATATATTATTCTTAATTAGTTGTATGTGCATGAGGTTTTAAATACTCTGGTAATTTTGCATGGCAAATCTATATTTTATATACTTGTCAAACACACATATATTAATAACATTTATAAAACTATTAATATTAGCATCTTTATTATGAATAAATTAGGATACAATTTTTATCCAACTTTGACATGTACAATGAAAAATTATTATGGAATTATATTTGTGAGTGTCTGAATACTATATTGATGTCGACTATGACTATTACAAAATATATAAGGGTGTAGTATAATTTTTAGGATAACTCTGATAAGCCTGTATTTTATTGTTCTCTATTCCAGCTGGGGTTGTGCATCTCAAGAGGTTCTGCGGCGGTGTTGAACCTGTCGTGCTGCTGCCTGGTGCTGCCTATGTGCCGTGGCCTGACTACCGTTCTGGCTGCAGCACTATCCCGTCCCCATGACCGCCCCCCGGCCATCCCCGCCACCCTGGCTGCTCCTGCCACCCAGGCCGCCAAGACAACACACCTCATCATGGCCGCCACTGTCTGTATCACTGCTGGTCAGTTACTAATAAACAACTATACTATCATGGTTACATTCTTTAGCTTTATTTGGGCAAACATCACACTTTATCATTCAGTACTATTTTGCCTAGTACATAATTAAACCTTAACTCCAACTTACCCTGTTGCTGTTTCAACACTCAATTGTTTGGTGGTTCAAGGGACAATGTATTTTAATTTGCCGTTTAATCTTAACCCTTTCAGTGTGGGGGATTTTCTGCTATATTAGGGCTCATTCAGGCACTCCTGATAGTTTAATCAAGTGCCTGAATGAAATGAAATGTTTACAGAAAAAACTAGAAGAAAAGAGCTTTCAAATGACATCAGAACGACCTCTCTCTATCTTACGTGGTTTAACCGCAGTGCTGCTATAGACATCGGCAATATTCGCTAAAAATTGGCAATGTTCCACTACATTTGCCTTTGGCAACACTGATTATGTTTCGCCCGAGATATGGGGTAAGAATCAGCGCCGCGGCAGGCTCACTGTAGAGCTGTGTGTGTGTGTGTGTGTGTGTGTGCGCGTGCGTGCGTGCGTGCGTGCATGCATGCGCATGCGTGTGTGTGTGTGTGTGTGTGTGAAAAGCGACACCAGTTGTCCAAACTGTATGGTTGATAGATCAGAAGATAAGTGTTTTATGGCTTCATCACGTGAGGTTTTGAGTGATTGCATGCTGGAGCGTTCTGTAAAACTATTTGAACAGTGTAAGGTAGAGCCGTCAGCATATGAATGGATAGGACTGGAGGTAGGCTACAGTTGAGAAGATCCTTTATGAATATTAAAAAGAGAATTAGAGATAGGACAGAATCCTGAGGAACACCGGAGTTAATAGGATGAGGAAGTGACTGATGGCCATCCACAACCGCAACTATGGAACGGCCAGAAAAGAAATTATAGATAAAGGCACAGATGGAGGGATAGACTGAAGGAGGGTAGTTTAGAAATTAGAGATTTGTGCCAGACTCTATCGAAAGCCTCGATATGTCTAGTGCAATAGAAAAGGTTTCACTGAAGTCCCGAAAGGAGGATGACCAAGAGTTAGAGTAGATTATGAGAAGAGAAATGCTTAAGAAATATGGAAGTAAGAATAGTTTCAAAAACTTAGATGTGCAAGAAATGAGGACAATTGGACGATAGTTGGAGGGTTGAGAGCGGTCACCCTTCTTTGGGACAGGTTGAATGAGAGCAAACTTTCAGCAAGAAAGTAAGACGTTAGAGGAGAGACAGAGACGGAAGAGTTTGCCTATGCAGGGAGTCAGCACGGAATTTATAGTTTTTGAGTACAACAGGAGGAACACCATCCGGACCATACACCCTCTTAGTATTAAGCCCAGAGAGGGTAGAATGTAAATTTTTAGAAGAGATTAGGAAATTTGGCATAAGTAAGAGAGAAGGGGGTGGAGATGGAGGAATAACACCAGAATCATCCAAGGTGGAGTTTCTAGCGAAAGTTTGGGCGAAGAATTCTGCTTTGTCAGAGGGAGAAGTGCTGGTAGTGCCATCAGAGTGGAAAAGGGGAGGGAAAGACGAGGCATATTTTTTTTTTTGGAGAGGTTTTTGGCTAGAAAGCTTGGGAAGAGCTAGAGTTGGATAGTTCAGTGCATTTATTATTGATGAAATAGTGTTTGGCGAATCAAAGAACAGATTTGGCTTGATTCCGGGCAGAAACGTAGGAAGAATGAGATTCTTGAGTTTGAAGGCGATGGTAGGCTACCGTTTAAATGCTTCCTCCTTATTGCGGACAGCAGTAGAACAAACGTGAGTAAACCAGGATTTTTTTGCATTAGTCTGAGAGAAACAAAATGGAATGTATGCCTCCATGCCTGAAAGGATTACCTTAGTAATGCGTTCAGCACTCACTGATGGTCCCCGGCCACGGAAGCAATAATAATTCCATGGGAAATCAAAGAAGTACTGCAAAAGAGCCTCCCAGTCGGCAACGCCAAAGTGCCACAAGCGCCGTCGGCTGGGAGGATCGGATGGCCGTACTGGAGAGATAGGATAGGTGACAGAGATAAGTTTATTGTTGGAAGATCCCAAAGGAGAGAAAAGAGTGACAGTGTAAGCGGAAGGGTTAGAAGTTGGAACAAGTAAAAAATGTTGGGCCGATCTTCAAAGCGATCCAGGATATGGGTGGGTTGCTGAACCAATTGGTCTAGGCCATTTAGAATAGAAAAGATGTAGGCTTGTTCACCAGGTTGGTCAGTGGAATGAGAGGAGAGCCAATGGAGGTGGTGAACATTGAATTCTCCTAAGATGGAGATTTCTGTGAAAGGAGAGATGGATAGGATGTGTTTCACTTTAGAGATTAGATAGTTAAAGAATTTGAGAAAGTCAGTAAGTTAGGGGAAAGATAGACAGCACAGAAATATTTAGCATAAGAGTGACAGGATAGTTTGAGCCAAAAGTTGAGAATTCAGAGGAGTTGAAGACGGGAACATGAGAGCAAGTGAGTTTGTTGTGTATGTATACACAACATCCGCCTTTGGCTTTGAAACTAGGATAGAGATAGTAGGAGGGTACAGAGAAGGGTTTGCTGTCAGTAGTTCCAGATAACTGAGTTTTGGTGAGAAAGAGAAGATTAGGGGTGGCAGAGGAGAAGTGGTATTCAACAGAGTAGAAGTTAGAGGAAAGGCCACAAATGTTGCAAAAGTTGATATTGAGAGAGTCAGGCTGTGGTCCAAGACATTTTGATGAGTTGTTGGGTGGGTGTTCAGCCTGTGTTGTGGGGGCATTTATGCTCTCTCTCTCTCTCTTTATCTCTCTCTCTCTCCCGAGGGACTCCGAGGCTGGGCCTTGTTGTGTCATTATAGTTTTGTTTTAAATGTTGGTGTATTGGCAAGAAGTATAGTGTCCTTGTTTGGTGTAGTGTTAAAGAGAGAGAAAGAGTGTTTGTGAGAGCTAGCTGGAGTACTCTCAGTGTAAGTGAGGCACAAAGAAAATCAGTAAGAGAGTCCATGCAAATGAAACAGGAGTTCCAGCGACTCCTTATCACATGCCTATAGCCTCTCCTGGGTCTAGCCCTGTTCGATTGGTGCCTACAAGCTCCCCATTGAATTGGGCTCTCTGTCACTCTTTTGGCTTTGGGGGAGACACTTGTTTCCTTCATACAAAAAAAAAAAAAATATATATATATATATATACAGTATATATTGTTGTACTTAAATTTCTAAGTTCAAGCACACTACTAAGGTGGGGGAATAATTCGACAGTTATTTGGGTTTTGTACACTTTATTTAACAGCCCAAACTCCTAAGCTAATACGAGTCCAGTAACCAACTTCCTGTTCGGGTCGAAATGGGTTCAATACACGAATTGAATAGTTCGTCGACCCGCGATAGATAGTACTTTGGAACTCGAAAATTCCGTTACCACCTATTTGGATTTCCGCTATTCAGGTAATGACTCACTTCGACTTAGATCCATTGTAGGTTACCAGACTGAACTTATAATGTTTACCGTGCCCTCCGATATCTAACTGCGAGACCAGGGCTTCTCTGACAAAAGACTATCATGTATAAATCTTAATCATAAATGCTACTACCTAAATATTATAACAATTGCCGAGCCCCTGTATGTCTATTACCAAGACCAGGGCGTTACAAACATAAACCCTCCTAGTATAATATAATACCTGAATATATCACCGGCCCATAGACCACTTAATTCCCACGGACTATATCCTCTTTATCTCACAACCCCTTTTACAATTGGACGCGTGGTCCGTTACACCTGAACATAATTTCTCTTCACACCATATAATGCCTTATCCTTTATACAATACAGACCCGTAGGTCATTTAATTCTCCACGTAGGACACACTCTTTATCTCACAACCCCCTTTACCACATTTGAACGCGTAGTCCGTTACACCTGAACATAAACCCTCTTAGTACAATATAATATCTTCACCCTAATACAATACAGACCCGTAGGTCATCAAGTCTCCACGTAAGATACAATCTTTATCCTTTAACAATATTGAACGCTTAATCCGTAACACTTATTCCCGGATACGTACATAATATCTTAACCCTAATACAATACAGACCCGTAGGTCATCTAAGTTTCCACGTAAGATACAATCTTTATACTTTAACAATATTGAACGCTTAATCCGTTACCCTTATTCCCGGATACGTACATAACTTCTCTTAACGCAATAGATACGTCCTTACTTTAATACAAATTCCAAGATTCTACTTTAGGCTTATTCTCTATTGCCGCTCAACCAACGGAATACCAATTAACAAGAATAGTGATTCAGTTTCCTTTACAACAATAAGATATGGTACAATACTCGGACTAGTGTCCTTCACATTCGGACTGGTGTCCTTCCTATATATATTTCCCTAAGCTGAAGCTAATCTATCTGCAACTATCTTTTATTCCCACTGAACCTTATAGTTGCTTAACTATTTCAAATCTCAATCCCTCTTACGTTAATTAAATATCTTTCTATAAGATCCTATCTATTTGGTAGCTAATGGCATGGAGCCTTCTCTATCAATAACCACTAATACTCTGTGAACACATCATCCTTTTATTTTGTTTCATAAGTCTTGTCTATTTCTCTTTTTTTTTGTTCTATAAGAACACATTAATTATTTAAGAGGAACCACTGGGTTTGTCAACATTATCTCTCTCTTTCTCTTTATCTCCTGCGGGCCCAATATGGGTCCTTGATAAAAAATAGATTAATCTGCTTGCTGCCACACAGGATCAATTACCACCTCAGGGCTGGCCAGTAGTGGTCCTGGAAACAGTCACTACCATCTACTACCTGTCGCCCCTCTTGAATTGCTTGGCTACAGGTGTGTAAACCAGCAATGTGACGACAGACGGAGGGATACTGAAGGTGTAATCTCCTCGTAGGTGAGAGTGAGGTCAGGCCCGAGGGAGTATTCATGGGAACTGTTGAGGTGGGCTGGAAGGCTGAAGGCTGTAGTAGTGTAAGCCAAGTTTCCTGAAGTGCCTGGGGAAGAGAGAGAGGCTGGGCTGTGGCTAGTTGCCTCAGTGGTGCCCATTGCTTGAGTGAGGCCGGGGTTCCTCCCCCCCCCCCCCTTTTATATAGGCCTGCCGCCCGGCATGAGGCATGCCTTGGGGCGCTGTGATTGGCTGGCTCGCACGCGCGGCTAGCTGCTGCTTGGCACGCGCGAGCTGCACATTTAACTTTGTCTCCTCGGCTTCTTTCTCTCCATAGTATGTCCCAGGAAGTCGATTGCAATTGTCTTTTAGTGGCTTACGGGAGTATAGGGCTGGCACCGAGTTATTTAACATATTGCAATCCGAAGGGACGGCCTGTGGAGAGAGCGAGAGCGAGTTTTTGGACGAGGCTGTACGGACATATTTCGGCTCTGACAATGGAACCTTTTGATTGGCGGAGCAAGGAGGTGTGTAGACGGTGGAAGTCATGCCCGGAATGTCAACGTTATCTGGCCAAAAGGCTTGGCCAAAAGGAACACGCTGATTGGCCGGCCATCTTTCTATTTTATATATATATACAGTAGGGTCTCGTAAGATGCGAGTTTATGGTCGATGGATGCGTCCGCATCTTACGATTTCGCATCTTACGATCACGTAAAAATACGGAAAAACGTCCCGCCTAAGGCTCGCATTTAAACATTTTTTTTCGCATCTTAAGGTTTCTCCTCGGATTTAGCCCACTTTGAGCCTCCGATTCGCAAATTATGGTCATTCTCGCATCTTAAAATAATTTATTTATTATTTGGGGGTCCTCGCATCTTATGCGAATCGCATCTTAAGATCTCGCATCTTACGAGACCCTACTGAAGTAGGGTCTCGTAAGATGCGAGTTTATGGTCGATGGATGCGTCCGCATCTTACGATTTCGCATCTTACGATCACGTAAAAATACGGAAAAACGTCCCGCCTAAGGCTCGCATTTAAACATTTTTTTTCGCATCTTAAGGTTTCTCCTCGGATTTAGCCCACTTTGAGCCTCCGATTCGCAAATTATGGTCATTCTCGCATCTTAAAATAATTTATTTATTATTTGGGGGTCCTCGCATCTTATGCGAATCGCATCTTAAGATCTCGCATCTTACGAGACCCTACTGTATATATATATATATATATATATATATATATATATATATATATATATATATATATATATTAATATATATATATATATATATATATTATATATATATAATTATATATATATAATTATAATTATATAATTATAATTATAATTATAATAATTATATATATATATATATATATATATATATATATATATATTAATTATAATTAATTAATAAATTAATAGAAAAAATGGGTGGCGACCATCGACCTATAGGATACCTATTATTATATACAAATTCACTCATGGTTCAGAAGCTTCCTGGGTTTTCGTGTGGGATTCCATCCATTCCAGTTTTTTATTATGTCCTTGTGGGTCTTTGCGATCTTTGCAAAGACTGTGGCGGAGGTGATGGTAGTTCTTGAGGTTGAGGTAATTTGGTTGAACAGCATTTTATGCACTAACACATTCTTACGCCATATGTGTTGTAGGATAAACGTGAAATTATTTATTAAATTATTGTTCAAAAATAGTTTTGCTTAGTACGAATAACGAAACATGTTGCCCACTATTCTTAACCATGTTTGATGTATATTATGCAGCAATATTAACGAGTGTTTATGTTTTACAGTGGTCCACACAGCTGCTCACATGTCCAATGCTTACAACTTCTCCAGATACTACTCCAGCCTCTACCCTGATCTGAATGTGGCAACTTATAAGGGAGAAGTGAGTAGTGTATGATGTATACGTACAGTATGTTTTAATTTATTACAGAACAAAATATCAACAATATTCAATTATTTGTTTGCAGTTGCTTGCCATAACAGTTGTATTTTTTTTCAAAGGAAGGAATGCACTACTTTATTAAAGATGTGTATTAGTAAGAACCTACAATTTTCTATATCTTGCTTGATAGTATTTTCAGAGCTTAGTATACTATAGTATGCTATTTGGTGTTAATTTCAAATATAGGACGTGTATCCTTTATTACTATAATGAAATACCTTGTCTTTACTACAATAATAGTGTTTTCAGTGTAAACAGTTACACAAAAGACAACTCCCAAACATATCTGTTGATTATCAAAATGTTATTATTAAATATACTGTAAAATGCTGGCCTGTAATATATAGTTGGTAGCATGCTCGGCTCACAACCAAGACGACCCGTGTTCAATCCCTGGCAGGTATAGATTTTTGGGAAGTCTCTTGAACTCTTTTCAAACCCGATGCAAACCCGATAATTCAGCAAGCAGTAACTAGAAACTTGGAGTAGGCAGACATTTGTGATGTCTTATGTTACTCATGTGGTATAATAATATGTGGTAAAGTGTCCAAAGTGCTATAATAGTGAGTTCTCAGGAAGAATTCGCATTTAATAATACCTAAGATTAATATAATGTATTACCTGTTTCAACGTGATTTAGCAACTATATGTAAATATATGATTAATATATTAGGCTTAAATGCTTTATTTGTGCTTTACAGAGTCCAGTGTGGTTGTTTGCAGCTACAGGTGATGTATTATAGTTTGTCTCCATAACATCAAATACAGTAATCGTTCATGCTCAGTATTCTAGGATTAACTTCATACTAAACTTGTCCATATACCCCTGGGGAATGGGGGCCTCCGTATCGCAGAAGAAAACATATAAATTTAGTACCTATTTATCTGGAATTCAGATATCTGGAAATCTCAAGTATCCCTAACAATGGGTATTAAAGAGGTACAGTATATGGAGGATTTTAGAGATATACACTTAGTTTTAAATGTTTTTATTGAGACAATATTAAATTTAAAAGCCTAAAATTATAAATTTTGACCCACCCAAATTGTACACCATTTTTTTTTCTAATCTATCTAATTTTCTTTTGCCAGACACCTTGATCCCCGAAAGGGATGGCCACAAATGAGTCGCCTCCATACTTTAGGCAATTCGTTCAATACTCTAGTTTGTTTCCTTTCATATGGGAGGGTCACTAACACTATTGATGTGTGCTGTGGTGAGTGTATTGTTATTATTGATGTATGGTGAGTGTATTGTGTTAATATTAATGTATGGTGAATGTATTGTGTTACAATTGATGTATGGTGTTTGTATTGTGTTACTATTGATGTGTGGTGTGTCCAGGCATTTCGGCACGAATGTCCCTTGATTTTGGCCCTGTCACTCTTTCAACTCTGGGGGAGGCATTTGCCACAGGCAGTTCTGCCTGTATTGTATTACTGTTGGTATTACTGTATTACTGTTGGTGTGTGGTGTGTGTATTGTGTTGCTATTGATGTGGGGTGTGTGTATTGTGTTACAATTGATATGGGGTGCGTGTATTAACTGTATTGGTATTAATGAGAGACGTTTGATACAGTTCTATGTATAACAGGCCTGCTGATGCCCGGTGATGGTGATGATATTGTGTGGTGTGTGTGTGTGTGTTACTATTGATCTACAGTATATTGTATATGTTGCTTGTATCTTAAATAATGAGTGACGGCTGGTACAGTTCCGAGGATAACGGGCAGATGATGGAGGTGTTTAGTGTTTGTGTGTTACTATTGATGTATGGTGTTTGTACTGATTGTGTTGATATTAATGAGTGATGTTTGTTACAGTTCCGGGCATAACGGGTCTGCTTATGATGGTGGTGTTGTGTGTGGTTTGTGTCAGTTCCTGGGGCCGGGTCAGACGATCACACTACAACCTCTTCTACTACACTCATCACCTTGCTTGTGTCTTCCTCATCCTCATGGCTGTGCATCCACTCAAGTAAGTCATTCAACTGTCAGGAGTTGTGCTAGATTTGTTAATTGGGTAGTTTCATAACCTCCTATTTTATTGATGATTTGATGTGTTTTGAAACTCTGGGTGTACCATGGTATATTGGTTAGCACATTTGGTCCGCAGCCGAGATAACTAGGGTTTGATTTCTGGGCAGGACTAGAATATTTGGGAGAGTCTTTTAACACCTGATATCTCTGTTCACCTAACACTACATAGGAAGGTGGAGTTGGTGGATATTTAATTATGACGTCCCATCTAGGGAAATGCACTATGGTAACCTGGATAATATTCAGTAGCCTCTGCGCACTAGGCTGGATAACTCACCTGAGTTACCCACCACAGACTCCAAACCATAATGATACAGCGATGAACACTGTAGTTAAGTGCAGCCAAGCGCAGCAAGGCGTAAGCCCTCAAACTTTACTTTTTTTACTTTTAGTTTATTTAGCGGTAGTATTTTTTACTTCCAGTTAGCTGTCAGACCTTGATTAGATCCTGGCCTGGAGAGTTGATGCCCAACCCACTCAGGTAGCCTACATGACTTATCTGTAATGGGTAGGTTGATAGAGAGGATCTAGGATCAACCATGGTGAAGGTAAGCTGTTGTAACTTGGATAATATACAGTGGCCCCACAAAGGACCACTGTCAACCATGCTGTCTTAAGTTATCTATATGTGGGAAGGTGGTACTGGAGCTGGGGGCTCCTAAATAACTGTAGTGTTGCAGTTGGGTATTCCCTTCTCTTATTCCACTATATATACTGACCAAAGCTCACATGCTCATAATTGAAAGTATCTAAGCCGTTTGAATTAAAATATATTTTATGGCCTCAATAATTAGGTACCTACAATAAGATATTGTATATCAGACACAAACCCTTTCCTTTTAGCTCTTATATGTCTCACCCTTCTGCCTTTTCACCTTGTACAGTATCTCTAAAATTAATTGTCAATAACATTTTCCAAACTCATCTAGAGGATCCGACTCCTTGATGTTCAGTTTATCACTGTTTAACCCACAGAGGTGTTCTGAAGGAGCAGAGCAACCTTCATGGCCACTTTCCAGGATGCCAGATGACTGCCAAACTTCACGTTCAAAAGGAAGGTATGTACACTATCACATTTTTATTTGTATTCACTGAATAAATATATGCTATAATGGCAGGAAATTACAGTGGCGATTTGATCATCAGAATAGGATATAAAATATATACTAGCAGACAGACATATACATGCATACATACAGTTTATTAAAGTTAATTATCAGCTCCTTGTCAATTTTAGATAGATATTAGATGAATAAATAAATAGATAAATAGATACATACATATATTATAGGTTTGATTCCAAGGGAAGTAAAGAAAACCTAATATTTAGTAGGGCCCCGTAATCATTGACGACTTCGCCTATGAACCTAAGAAGTGCGCATGGGGGTAATTAGAAACGTCCGCCTGTGCTGACGTATTTGAGCTGTTTCCATCACTAAAATATTCATTTTACCATAAATAGCATTAATACTTATCCATACGCGCCTATTATGGGTTGATTATAAAGGTATTAACCTGAAACAACAATCAAACGAGTGAAAACAGCGTTTGGATGGTCAAAATCGGAGATACAGGCCGCGAGTTATATAATGTATGGGTGAGGCAACCTGCTTTCCCGCCAATTTCCCCCAAGGCCACTGAGACACAGTCGATCGATACTCTCTCTCTCTCTCTTGCACTCACTTGCTAACAGAGATAACAATGCCCTGCTTGCAACTCGCTAATGTTAGCACGAAAATATACCTCAGAATAAGGGAATAACAGGGAAAATATGTGATAACTGAAGGAGGGGAGGAAAGTGGGGAAGGAGGGGAGGTAGAGGAGTGATATTTTGCATGGCCCAGGGGCAAAAAAAAAAAAAAAAATATATAATTTTTTTTTTTTTTCGATGTTTAACCCTCCTGGCGGCCAGGGCAGGCTCTCAAAATGACAGTGTGGGCTACCCGGGCGATCTGGCCGAAAAACGTCTAGGCCTAGGCTACCATATTTTTGTTTAGTTTAACTGCTAGAAATTTCCCACGCATCTATAAATGTAGTGTGGTTTCCAATCTGTAGACTGGCGTTGAGTAGAGCTCTCTATGTCAACTGGTTCAGTTGTGATGACGATTTCAGTGGAGAGCACTTGCAGGCGATGTTAGCAATATGACGATCTTTTCACTACTGAAACAACGACATACAGACATACAATAACAAGAGTCTTCTCTTTCTTGTTTTCGGAGGTGCGGTGACGTAACGATCGGCTTTATTTACATGCGTCGGACGCACGGCGTTCAGACCAAGCTGAATAGGCTTTCAAGCTTACAGATTTTAACCCTTAAAGAGCGGCGCGCAACATAAGTCGAGTTAAAGAAACTGGCAAAAAACGGGTGAAAAATGGGTGAAAATCGAGTGAAAATGGGTGGAACAGTAATGAACCATACGTCCGACATCTGTGGCCTCCCGGCCCACACTAACTCCAGTTCCCCCACCGCACGGGAGGATGACAGTGTGACCAATAGTTCGCTAAAAGTGAACAATGTAGCAAAATCCGCTAAACTTCCATCTTTGAGGTAACACTGTCAGTGCTCCACGAGTGCTACGTAGCTGTATGTGGTGTCATTGTGTAGCGATTTCCACCTAGTTTTCGGCACAATACAGTTCCTTTCATGCTGATGGTTGATATAGCAGTCAGAATGGCCTGAAAAGGCCCAAAACGGCCACAGACCACCTGCTAGACTAGGGTTAAAATGACAACCGGGCACCTGCCCTTCATTCGTGGTGTAATTTTAAAATGACAACCGGGCCAGAAGGGTTAAAGTTGATTTTTTTTTTCTCTGACTCTTAACCCGGGAACTGCTGGGAGACTCTTAACCTAACAAGTGCGCATGGGGGTAATTGAAAACGTCCCCCTGTGCTGACGTATTTGAGGTGTTTCCGTCACTAAAATATTCATTGTACCATTAACCCGGGAGCTGCGGGAAGACTCTTAAGAGTTCCCCCGGCGGACTGCGGGAAGACTCTCCTGAGTAAGTAAAATTAAAAATCAACTTTTGACATCGAAAAAAAAATATTTTGTTTATTTTTATTTTTTTATTTTTTTATTTTTTTTTGGCCCCTGGGCCATGCAAAATCTCAGTCCTCTACCTCCCCTCCTTCCCCACTTTCCTCCTATCCCTCAGTTATCACCTATTTTCCCTATTATTCCCTTATTCTGAGGTATATTTTCGTGCTAACATTAGCGAGTTGCAAGCAGGGTGTTGTCATCACTGATAGCAATCGAGTGCAAGAGAGAGAGAGTATCGATCGACTGTGTCGCAGTGGCCTTGGGGAAAATTGGCGGGAAGGTAGCTTGCCTCGCCCATACATTATACAACTCGCGGGCTATATCTCCGATTTTGACCATCCAAACGCTGTTTTCACTCGTTTTATTGTTGTTTCAGGTTAATACCTTTATAATCAACCCATAATAGACGCATATGGATAATTATTAATGCTATTAATGGTACAATGAATATTTTAGTGACGAAAAACCTCAAATACGTCAGCACAGGGGGAGGTTTTCAATTACCCCCGTGCGCACTTCAGAGGTTAATAGCATTAATAATTATCCATATGCGCCTATTATGGGTTGATTATAAAGGTATTAACCTGAAACAACAATAAAACGAGTGAAAACAGCGTTTGGATGGTCAAAATCGGAGATATAGCCCGCGAGTTGTATAATGTATGGGTGAGGCAAACTGCTTTCCCGCCAATTTCCCCCAAGGCCACTGAGACACAGTCGATCGATACTCTCTCTCTCTCTCTTGCACTCGCTTGCCATCAGTGATGACAACACCCTGCTTGCAACTCGCTAATGTTAGCACGAAAATATACCTCAGAATAAGGGAATAATAGGGAAAATAGGTGATAACTGAAGGAGAGGAGGAAAGTGGGGAAGGAGGGGAGGTAGAGGACTGAGATTTTGCATGGCCCAGGGGCCAAAAAAAAATAAAAAAATAAAAAAATAAAAATATTTTTTTTTTTTTTTTTCGATGTCAAAAGTTGATTTTTTATTTTACTTACTCTCAAGAGTCTTCCCGCAGTCCGCCGGGGGAACTCTTAACCCGGGAACTGCGGGAAGACTCTTTAGAGTTCGGCCGGCGGACTGCGGGAAGACTCTCTGGAGTAAGTAAAACTAAAAATCAACTTTTTACATCGAAAAAAAAAAAAAATTTTATTTTTTTTTTTTATTTTTTTTATTTTTTTTTTGGCCCCTGGGCCATGCAAAATCTCAGTCCTCTACCTCCCCTCCTTCCCCACTTTCCTCCTATTCCTCAGTTATCACCTATTTTCCCTATTATTCCCTTATTCTGAGGTATATTTTCGTGCTAACATTAGCGAGTTGCAAGCAGGGTGTTGTCATCACTGGTGGCCATCGAGTGCAAGAGAGAGAGAGAGAGTATCGATCGACTGTGTCTCAGTGGCCTTGGGGGAAATTGGCGGGAAAGGAGTTTGCCTCACCCATACATTATACAACTCGCGGGCTATATCTCCGATTTTGACCATCCAAACGCTGTTTTCACTCGTTTTATTGTTGTTTCAGGTTAATACCTTTATAATCAACCCATAATAGGCGCATATGGATAATTATTAATGCTATTAATGGTACAATGAATATTTTAGTGACGAAAAACCTCAAATACGTCAGCACAGGGGGACGTTTTCATTTACCCCCGTGCGCACTTCAGAGGTTAAGAGTCTCCCCGCAGCTCCCAGGTTAAGAGTTCCCCCGGCGGACTGCGGGGAGACTCTTAACCCGTGGAGCCCCGGCTAGTTTTGTAATGTTTGTTCACCAGAACCCGGCCGGTTTTCAAAAAATGGTTTTATTCCAGAAACGATAGCAAATGGGTTAGGAATGAAGGAAAAACCACGAAAAACCGCTCAAAAAGCTAAAAGAATGGTCCTACAGAGCCCCCGAAAACGTATTTTACAAGAGTAAAAAATTGAAGGCAATTACCCCAAAAAAACAGGTTATTGCACGCTCGCGCGCACGCACGTGGACTTTGAGAGTTTTCAACCATCGGCACGGTTGCGGGGGATACGTACACAGTTCCCATACAAATCTGAGCCCTCTTGAGTGGCTACACCTGAGGTTACGGTTGGCGCAATTAGGGTGACGCGTCAGACGTGTCGCTGGGGCTGTGCGTTACATACATCGCCGACGCGTCAGATGCGTCGCTGGGGCTGTACGGGTTAAGAGTGAGTGAAAAAAAAAATCAACTTTTGACATCGAAAAAAAAAATATTTATTTATTTTTTTATTTTTTTTGGCCCCTGGGCCATGCAAAATCTCAGTCCTCTACCTCCCCTCCTTCCCCACTTTCCTCCTCTCCTTCAGTTATCACCTATTTTCCCTGTTATTCCCTTATTCTGAGGTATATTTTCGTGCTAACATTAGAAATCCAGTTGGAGGGTGTGGTCATCACTGATAGCAAGCGAATGCAAGAGAGAGAGAGAGAGAGAGTATCGATCGACTGTGTCTCAGTGGCCTTGGGGGAAATTGGCGGGAAAGCAGCTTGCCTCACCCATACATTATACAACTCGCGGGCTATATCTCCGATTTTGACCATCCAAACGCTGTTTTCACTCGTTTTATTGTTGTTTCAGGTTAATACCTTTATAATCAACCCATAATAGGCACATATGGATAAGTATTAATGCTATTAACCCGGGAACTGCGGGGAGACTCTTAAGAGTTCCCCCGGCGGACTGCGGGGAGACTCTTGAGAGTAAGTAAAACAAAAAATCAACTTTTGACATCGAAAAAAAAAAAAAAAATTGTATTTTTTTATTTTTTTATTTTTTTTTGGCCCCTGGGCCATGCAAAATCTCAGTCCTCTACCTCCCCTCCTTCCCCACTTTCCTCCTCTCCTTCAGTTATCACCTATTTTCCCTGTTATTCCCTTATTCTGAGGTATATTTTCGTGCTAACATTAGCGAGTTGCAAGCAGGGTGTTGTCATCACTGATGGCAAGCGAGTGCAAGAGAGAGAGAGAGAGTATCGATCGACTGTGTCTCAGTGGCCTTGGGGGAAATTGGCGGGAAAGCAGGTTGCCTCACCCATACATTATACAACTCGCGGGCTATATCTCCGATTTTGACCATCCAAACGCTGTTTTCACTCGTTTTATTGTTGTTTCAGGTTAATACCTTTATAATCAACCCATAATAGGCGCATATGGATAAGTATTAATGCTATTAATGGTACAATGAATATTTTAGTGACGGAAACACCTCAAATACGTCAGCACAGGGGGACGTTTCCAATTACCCCCATGCGCACTTGTTAGGTTAATGGCACAATGAATATTTTAGTGACGGAAACACCTCAAATACGTCAGCACAGGGGGACGTTTCCAATTACCCCCATGCGCACTTGTTAGGTTAAGAGTCTTCCCGCAGTCCGCCGGGGGAACTCTTAAGAGTCTTCCCGCAGTTCCCAGGTTAACATTAATAGTCTCCATTCAACATCCTGCGCCAGCAATTTGAATAACCCGCGCGGAAGATCATGGAATACTCATCACAAGTGCATGCCTAATTCCCTTATGGGATCGTCATTTTGATTGGGTACCCTACAGAAAAAAACTCTGTAAAAAAGAAAAAAGAAAAAGATAAATTAATATCTGTTATTATATGACTTGCCATATACGTGGATTTCTCATGTTTTGCTTTCCCGATACCAGGCCCCCTAGCGGCCATCCTCGTTCTTCACTGATATACCAAGAAAAAACTATGGAAATCAACGAATGGGAAGTGGGATGGTTGGGAGGGCCCGAGTCGTCAATGATTACGGGGTCCTAATAAATATTAGGTTTTCTTTACTTCCCTTTGGGAATCAAACCTATAATTTAATAGGGCCCCTTCATCATTGACGACTTCGCCTGAATATCAAGACTGGAGGCGGGACATTCGTAAAATATCCTAACCTTAGGGAAGAAAATCCGAATAACATTTTTCTTAAGATTTTTATTGTATGCAATACAAAATATAAAAAAGGTATAAAAGATTTGCTAGCAGTGCGTGGCATTAAGAAACTGCTTGCTCATGGTAGGGCCGTTGCACGCGACCTTATGCATGAAAGTGTATGACACGTCCGTGTCCTACCGAGCGAGACCCAGCAGTAGGTACTCGCTCTGATCTTAAAACTAATTGTACAGTAATCTCACTGTGCACTTTGGTAAAAAATATATAGACATAGTTGCAACTATGTGAAAACTCTCTTAAAATTAACACGACTAAATACAGGACTGAGAACTCGTCCTATCACAGCTCATGATATATCACAATCTCCAAGGGTACAGAGGGGATATGGTCTTATTCCGCACAGCCCCCCCCCCCCTTTTTAACAATTAATTAATAAAAACATACTACTTACTGTACCCGTTGCCGTAAGGCTACACAAGTACGCTTTGGTTTATCTAGAGCGACCGACAGGTAGCATGTCAGGAATGTATGGTTGGAAGCCCAAAGTTGGGTTTTAGCAATATCCTCAATTGAAATTTTTTGTAAAAATCTGAGAGACACCGCCCACTTCCTAATGTCGTGAGCCCGACCTAACACGCCGGGGTTGCTTTCCTTAATAATGTCTACTATTAAAGAAGCTAACTTCAGTTTCGTAGCACGCGTACCTGTTCGGTTCACCCATAAAGCACCTGGTTGGCGAGGTTACGCAGCCCTCATAAACTTTGTGAGCCCTTGCACAGGACATAACATGTGATGAATGAAGCCCCTCTTGAGGGCCGGGACTGAAAATTCAGAGAAGACATGGTCTGAATGTTCATTTTTTGCAATAAATGAGGGAGACGGTGCGATTTGTACATGGTCATGCAGCCTCCCAAACCTGAGACAGTTTGGTTCGTTACTCATCGCCGCCAGCTCTGATACCCAGTGTCCAGTGGCAAGTGCCATGAGAAAAACTGCTTTCTTAAAAAGTGAGTCAAAGTCCGGCGCATTATTATACTTGCGGGATTGTAGCAATTCCAAAGCTTTATCAAGGGACCAGGTGGGCATGAGTTGGCGAGGAGGAGGACGAAGTTTGAAACATGCCCTCATAAAACCTTTCTCCTCCGCCTGCGGTATGGAAAGGCCGGTGAGATCAAGGAAGGGGGTCCTAATGGCCGACAGATGATTCTTTAACGTTATAACCGAAAAATGTTTCTGCTCAAACAGATAATCTAAGTACTTGAATACTAGGGCTGACGAAGCAGTTGTCTGCCCCGATTCCACAATCCAGGTTGTAAAAGTTTTCCAATGTGATTGATATTGTCTCCTGGTAGACGGGGTGTACTGATTCAAGAGCTTTTGAGTGACACTAGGCCCAAATTTATTTAGCCATTTGGCCGAGAAAATATCCATAAGGCAAAACTGAGAGAGGTCCGAAGGTTGCCAATCGCTTCCAAGTGGAAGGCGGAGACTGGGAGGGACACCGGGGTCCGGCACCACTGTTGCAATTGGTGGTACCATAACTGAGCCGGCCAGAGCGGCGCGATCAGCGCTACTCGGCCCCGGTAATCCCTTAGTTTGTGAATGACCTTGCACATTAACACAGAGTCTGGTGGCGGAAACAGATAGATCGAGGTCCACTTGTTCCAGTCCACCAGCAGTGCATCGGGTCCCCCCGCCGGGGTTACCTCGTGACGGGTCAGAAAGAGTGGCAGTCTGTGGTTCTGCATTGACGCAAACAAGTCTACTTGTGGACGGGCCGGCTTTGCAATTATCTTGTTGAAGATCGCCTGTTTGATTGTCCATTCTACTAAAGTACTCCGCCGGCGAGAGAGAGCATCTGCCCAGACGTTCGCCATGCCGGGGAGGTAAGTGGGAAGGCATCAGCCTTCGACCAGTCAGCGAAAAGTCGTGCAGAAGCGGCGGAAGGGACTGCCGGAGCAGGTGAATACACAAAATATGCTGGATTAACCTCTTCGCGGTGCACAGGGGGTTTTCTACAGGGTAAGACTGTGCGCACCTATGATGATTTTGGGACCTATTGCAAATTTCGATAAAAAGTACATCATCGTGTAGGGAATGTTTGCGGGCATCGGCCCATATATATTTGACCCCCCAAAAAATGTCTGGGGGGGGGTGGGGGAACGGTCCGTAGTTGAAAAATGTGGAGCGAATGGCACCGCGCGGCTAGATTGTCATCGAGCGGCGAGATTTCCCTGCCGAATATTTACGCGCGCAGGGGATAGAAGGAGAGGGAGGAGGGGGTGGGTTACGGCGTATTATCACGTATATGTCCATTTTTGAGCCCTTTTAGGCTATGTAGAGTATGTATACGTGTGTAGGCCACCCATATAACAATGAATATGCCTCATAGTGACCAAAAATTGCAATATATAAGGGAATTATAAGATAATTTGTAGGCGGGAATGAAGATGTGTTGGAGGTTTGGCGGCAATTTATGAGCTGAGAGTGTGGTTTACGCCATACATATCACGTATATCTTGTACGTAGAGCACAGTCATGCTATAATACAGACTTGTACGTATGTATACGTGCCATATATCAAAATATATAGCGCATATTGACCAATTCATGCGATATTTACGCACATTATCAAAGAGTTTCTATGCGTGAACCAAGGTGTGAGTGAGTTGTGCTGGGAATGAAAGGGGGAGAGGGTGTGTTACGCCATAAATATCACGTAAATCTTGTATTTAGAGCACTGTCATGCTATAATAAAGACGTGTACGTATGTAGGCGTCCCATATAACAAGGAATATACCGCATATAGCCCAATTGATGCGATATTTACGCAAATTGTGAATGTATTTCTAGCAGACGGAAGC
The DNA here is from genome assembly GCA_037953745.1 of Lithodes maja. Taxonomy (NCBI): domain Eukaryota; kingdom Metazoa; phylum Arthropoda; class Malacostraca; order Decapoda; family Lithodidae; genus Lithodes; species Lithodes maja. The sequence continues at coordinate 14,794 of JBAKBP010015426.1, read as the reverse complement.
CTGAAAGGGTGGGTTGGGGGTGGGTGGGTGGGAGGGAGGGAGGGAGGGAGGCATGCAGGGGTGCAGGGAGGGAGTGAGTGAGTCGTCAAGAGAAGGAAGGCAGGCAGATCTCTAGATAGATAACCAGCTGTGTGACAATTGTGAAGGCGCCCGAAGCGTATGGATGCTTGGGATTTTGAACCTTATGTCTTCCAGGTGTCTGGTGTTTGTTGCCACCAAGAGTTTTACAATAACATGAGTCAGGAATGGAGAGAGAGAGAGAGAGAGAGATAGATAGAAACTGAGACATGCGTATGTCGTACGTATAAATGGACTTCAGAATTGCATTTTTATGCAAGCAGACATTGCATTTTAGACACATGTGAAGTACCACAGAAACATGTAGGCCATTGACTGTCAATAAAGTACTATATTATAGACCACCAGCGACGGTGGTCAGTAAACACGTGCAGATTGCCTTTTGCGATAAAGGGCTAAATATAGAATGGTGTCTCCTTACACTTGCGAAAGGGTAGATTGCCACCAGAGAAACGTTTACTTATTTATTTCCAAGTAATATGCAATCTAAATGTATATTCGAGACCTACTGCAATTATTTGTATGACAGTCATGACTATGTATAATCCAATATACGCGCGTAGGCGAGACATAAGAAAGCTGGTTGAGCAATTTTCGACACCCACACAGTTATTATTCTTTTTTATTTACAATATTATACAATACAAATGTATTTGTGAAGAGTATTTTATCCATTATTGTATTTATACAAATTTTGTTCCCAGACAGAGCTGCTGTGGCTGGTGTAGCTGGGGCATAAAGGGAGCGGCAAGGGTCACCGCTTGACCGTGTGAAAATGAGTGGAGTCGCACTGAGAGGGGCAATTTTGCTGAATGTTTTGGCAATTTTGGACAGAATAAAGTTATATAATTACTAATTCTTGACAGAGACAAACTTTCATAAACCTTGGCATGATATAATTGATAATCCCATCAATTTACAAACGTAAATTGGTGGGATAATTCATTTTTTTTTGTATATTGTCATTTTGATTGTAGACACGAGTTTTGAGTGATATTTGGTATGAGCTCCTGTGGCATGGTTGGTAAGGTCGCGGACTGGAAAACTCAAAGTGTGCTAGGGTTGTGTGATCGAATCCAGGAGGGGGTTATGGGGAAGGTTTTATATTGTCTAGAACATTTTTGATAAACATTTTTTTTTACAAGATCATGCCATTGTATTCAATAAATATGAAATATTCATAGAATATATCATATTGTAAGAATACAATGACATGACCTTGTGTTTTTTTTTTTTTATTATTGTTTTTTTTTATTATCTTAGTAGGTTTGACAGGATTTGTTGAAACATATTTATTTTTGTACAATTCATTTGAGGTAAGAAAATAATTATATACACATGACTTTGGCTAATAACAAACATATATATTGATATAATAAAAAAATAAGGCATATTACATGTAAATATTTGAAACTTATAAACTAAATAATGAAACATACAATTATATAATGTAAAAGCTATATCACAGGGACATCTTTGGAACTTATACATTATATAATATATATGTTACATTATGAGGTAGCGTGATCAATTAGGTCAGGTCAGGTAAGGTAGGGCGCGAGTCCAGGACAGGGCTGGGCAGGGGGCGAGTCCAGGGCAGGGCAGGGCAGGGCAGGGCAGGGCAGGGCAGGGCAGGGCAGGGCAGGGCAGGGCAGGGCAGTGCAGGGCAGGGCAGGGCAGGGCGACACTCAATAATTTTTGAAGGTGTGGTAGTCCCTGAAGCACTCACCCATGCAGAGTGGAACTTTGCACTCTGCGCACATTGAGGTGACTCTTTTTGGGACATGGGGTTTCCTGACACTGGAGCTGCAGACGATGCACTGCACCTGCCTGTGACGAGTGCCAATCACCTCGGTGTTGATCAGGTAGTGTCTTTGGACACCCACCTGGACTCGGTCAGGAACGTGATCCCCACGCCATGCCGTACGTCTGTGAGTGGTGGTGCCATACTTCTCCAGGAGTTGGTATGAGACGTTGTAAACGAACTCCCGGAATTTAAGTTTCTGGTGTGGGGCCATATTCTTTTTGACCAACCACAAGTTGTAGGCGTTCAGCATCGTTATGTCAACAAGGTGGAGGAAGAGCTTGTGATACCACTTCACAGTCTTCCTCAGACACTCAACGCCTGACAGCTGACAGTCAGACTTGTCCACCATGCGCATGTTTTTGGTGTAGTCCACTACCATGTCGGGCTTGTAGATGGTCTTCCTGGTTCGGTAGTGGATTTTGCCAGAATCCATCTGGGCACCTGTGTGGACGGTGGAAAGCAGGTGGACGTCTCGCTTATCCTTCCACTTCAGGGCTATCACTTTCCCACACTTTTCGAGCTGCTTGTATTTCTGCCCCTTTCGTCGCCTTCTTCGCACATGCCTCTCGCGGTGTTCCTGGGCCAGGTCGTCTTCTGAAGGTGTGTCACTGGAGGAGGCATCTGTGAGAGGAATGACATCACCTGTGAATTTTGGCATAAACTTTCTTGTCTTTCTGACAGTCCCACATGACCCCGTTTGGTTGTCATGAAGAAACTGGCAGAGAGCAGGAGAAGTATACCAGTTGTCAGTGTAGATGATGTGGCCTTTGCCCAGGTAAGGTGCCAACATTTTCCTGACGATGGCACCTGACATGCCCATGGGGTCATTGGCAGCGGCTTTCGGTATGTCAATGTCAGTGCCTGTGTACACGATCATGTCAAGCACTATTCCAGTTTCGCAGTCACACAAAACGAAGAGCTTGATTCCGAACCTATGCCTTTTCAAGGGGATATACTGTTTGAAAACAAGACGTCCTTTGAAGAGCACGAGCGACTCATCAATCACCAAATTGAGGAAGGGGTAAAAGTATTTCCTATACCTCTCCAACAACATGGTGAACACATCCCGAACTTTCCATATCCTGTCAATCCTGTTAGGATTTTCGTTGTCTGCAAAGTGCATAAATCTTAGCAGCAACAAAAATCTGTCACGAGTCATGAACTTATTGAAAGTTGGGGTGGCGATGAGAGGGTCGTGCTTCCAATAGTGTTGCAACACATGCTTCTTGATCAGAGGCATGAGGAACAACAAGGCAAAGAACGTCATAAATTCTTCCACAGTCGTATCCACCCAGCCTCGTATTCTCGCTTTTGGAGAAAGGACGTCCAATCGGCCAAACACCCACCTGTAGTAGGCGTTTGTTTGGGCAACGATGTACGTCATTACCTCCATATCGAAAAAAGCGAGGAAAAAGTCGCTTTCGTTCGCTTGATCGTCACAGGGCCAGTCGTCAGTTGTTCCTGACGTCCCAGGATTGAACTGGGGCACGTCAGGTACAAAATTGGCCCCGTCAGACCAATCGAACGAAGGCAAGCCAGGGATCGGAATGCCGTCTGCGTCTGCTTCATCGTCTGAAATATCGCTTCCATGGTCGCGATACAGCACTTGATCATCATCACCCTCCTCTTCACTAGACAGACGATGACCTTCCTCATTTTCGTCGCCGACGTCTGACTCACTCCCACTGTCCACTCCCAAATCCCCCCACCCTTGGTTCCGTGCTAGGTCTTCGTCGTCAAAACCTTGGCTGCCAATGTCCTGCGAATCACCATCAAACAGCAGGGCGCCATATTTTGATGGTGTCAGAGTTTTCCGGGTAATTTTTGCACGTGAGGGTGTCTTATGGACAGGGACAGCAGAGGTGGCGGCAGGGGCGGCGGCAGGGGCGGCGGCAGAGGCGGCGGCAGGGGCAGCAGTGGTGCGTGGCCTTGATGGCAAGATGATGGTGGTGCCTGTCGCCCTTCTCTCTGTTCCTTGGGCAGGGGCGGCAGGGGCGGCAGGGGCAACAGGGGCAACAGGGGCAGCAGGGGCAACAGGGGCATGGATAAGTATTAATGCTATTTATGGTAAAATAACGATGTTAGTGATGGGAACAGCTCAAATACGTCAGCACAGGAGTGTGGTGTCTCATACCCCCCATGCGCACTTCTTAGGTTAAGAGTCTTCCCGCAGTCCGCCGGGGGAACTCTTAACCTAACAAGTGCGCACGGGGGTAATTGAAAACGTCCCCCTGTGCTGACGTATTTGAGGTGTTTCCGTCACTAAAATATTCATTGTACCATTAATAGCATTAATAATTATCCATATGCGCCTATTATGGGTTGATTATAAAGGTATTAACCTGAAACAACAATAAAACGAGTGAAAACAGCGTTTGGATGGTCAAAATCGGAGATATAGCCCGCGAGTTGTATAATGTATGGGTGAGGCAAGCTACCTTCCCGCCAATTTCCCCCAAGGCCACTGAGACACAGTCGATCGATATTCTCTCTCTCTCTCTTGCACTCGATTGCCATCAGTGATGACAACACCCTGCTTGCAACTCGCTAATGTTAGCACGAAAATATACCTCAGAATAAGGGAATAATAGGGAAAATAGGTGATAACTGAGGGATAGGAGGAAAGTGGGGAAGGAGGGGAGGTAGAGGACTGAGATTTTGCATGGCCCAGGGGCCAAAAAAAAATAAAAAAATAAATTTTTTTTTTTTTTTTTTTTTCTTTTTTCGATGTCAAAAGTTGATTTTTAATTTTACTTACTCAGGAGAGTCTTCCCGCAGTCCGCCGGGGGAACTCTTAAGAGTCTTCCCGCAGCTCCCGGGTTAAGAGTCTTCCCGCAGTTCCCGGGTTAAGGAGGCGCGATAATAATGAGCTTAGCTCGCATTGCGTGGATTCCCCTTGACGAACAAGCAAGTGAATGAATAACACATTTCGGGATCCGATGGCCAACTCCGCCGGAAGGGAAGTCTGGGGGCCTGGAAAGAAAATGTCCAGGAATCAATGCTCATAAGGACAACCTGCGAGGTATTATACATCCTATCTCAAATCCGCCGGAAACTTAGTGGAAAGTGCACACTTATTCTAACCTTCCGCCGGATCTGTCTAGCTGAATTTCCCACAATTTTACCTGTGACAAGCGTCACAGGTCCCTGACCTTATTAAGTTGTGACTGTATCTAACCAGTTTGCAAAACTAATATATCACATCGTGAGCACTTGACTGATGTTGCTGCGGGCGATGAAGTCGTTAAGTGTCACTAGGCCAGACAGGGTGAGTTCCCTTGGCGAGCCGAGATGGTGGCCCTGGTAGGAATGCAATTCCGCCGGGAGAGTGGTTCAGCCAAACCACGCCGGGATCTTCTGAATGTTCCTATCCGCCACAGGCGGACACTTGGCCCACCGCACGGGCCGCCGGAACAAACAAAAACTGCCGGGAAACAGGGATGGCACAGCCTTTCCTGCAGTCCCACACACATATAATAAAATGCATCATGACATATAGGGACGTCTCCCAAGCCCCAAATGATCGAGCTAGCAAGCTAGAACCAACACAGGGGGAAACAAACGTAATCAATAACAAGAGAAAAATGTAGACACCTAAATTACCTGTAGCCTAAGACGGAGACCCCTAATTATGACGACCACGTAAACGGAAGATATCCCAGCCGAAGACGCTCGAGAACCCGCAGCCGCACCAAGTAGAGGAAGGCCTTCATCAAGGGGCCTAAGCAAAACACGAACCCTGGAAGGTGGAGCACCACGTGCAGACACCCTTAAACCAGAGCATTTGCTGATAATTGAAGACAGTGGCATGTACTATCCTCAATAATGACAGTCTGTATCATGCCTTGTAGCATGGTCACCTTCTAGCTAAGTAAACACAACAGCTAAGGCGTCATACACAAATAAAACAACACACGCGGTCCACCCATCCGGGACGCCTGTGACAATGGTACCCTATTTTAACACACTCTTCCTGTGGACCGACCAATCTGGCAGCCGTGCTAGCTAATCTAAACCTTGTTACTACAACACAGATATATACAAATGAGTAAGGACTCACTAGAAGCTCTGCGAACGTCGAATGAAGCGGACACGGCGCAAGCCCTGTGATCGGGAGGGACGCGGAAGAAGGAAGAACGAGGATGGCTGCTAGGGGGCCTGGTATCGGGGAAGCAAAACATGAGAAATCCACGTATATGGCAAGTCATATAATAACAGATATTAATCTGTTGGGCGGGTGCCCAACCCCGAAAGGAGTTGAAATAGGGGAGCTATCCCCCCGCCAAAGGCGGCTTTCTAGGGCCTTTCCTAGCTGATGCTGAGAGGATTGGGTTCTAGTCATGTGGTGATGGGCTGGTCTATCCGAGTGAGAACTGAGCGATCTCTGCCATACCCATAGTCTGACTGTTCCTTTTACTTATATATCTTCTAGATCTCAAGTGGCGGCGTCTTTTCCGTGGATTGACCTCCCTACTGCCAACCTAGAAGTTGGCAGATTGGGAGCCAAAGCGTCACATTTTTCCCTTACCCCTCAACTTTCCCTTCATAATTGCTGAGGGGCACAGGGCCTTGGGTGGGGCTTTGGTTTCCCGGGCGTTTCCGCACCCTCCTCAGCTCCCTGCCTTGGAGTGGCTTCGGTCACCCGGGCTTTGTTAGTGGTAAGCAGGGAGGATTTTGTGGGGGCGCTCGTTTATGGCCTTGGCCTTGCTCAAGACCTTGGGGCTGTTCGGCCAGACAGCCTGGGGAACAACAACAACAGATATTAATTATCTTTTTATTTTTTATGGAGTTTTTTTCTGTAGGGTACCCAATCAAAATGACGATCCCATAAGGGAATTAGGCATGCACTTGTGATGAGTACTCCATGATCTTCCGCGCGGGTTATTCAAATTGCTGGCGCAGGATGTTGAATGGAGACTATTAATGTTAATAGGCAAAGTCGTCAATGATGAAGGGGCCCTATTAAATATATATATATAAATATATATATATATATACAGTATATATATATATACTGTATATATATATATATATATATATATATATATATATATATATATATATATACCGTATATATATATTCTATCTATATGCTCAGGCCCAATCCCCACTTTTCCTATTTTTTATTTTATTTTCCTCTATTTTTTTTTTTTTTTTTTTTCTTGGGGGTGGCCGACTCAAGACACAGCAAGAACAGGAAAACACAAAACACAAGACAAAACAACGAACAAACACAGACAAAACACAAAATTCACACACATCTAGGTCACCCAGGAGAATACCCAGAGACCAGGGTCATTAAGGTCGCTCCAGCGCTCCCCCGGCCCCCGACCACCCGGAGAGGCTCCGATCTCGGCAGGCAGTCATGCAGTGGAGCCAAAGTCACAAGCCCGCCCAATATATATATATATATATATATATATATATATATATATATATATATATATATATATTTTTTTTTTTGTGTGTCCCTTAGAATAGGCAGTAACTTATATAACGAGTTCCTATATACAGTATAGTGCTATCTGTATAACATCAAGGTCATAACAGGAGGGCTACTTGAGCCTTTTGATTAAATATATAAAACTTGTGAACTGATTTCTTCTCGTCGTTCATATAGTCTCTTTTATATGTTTAACCCCTGCTGATATTACAATGAACCAAGTTTGTACGCCTTAAAGTAGTGGCACAACAATCAATAATGATTGGATGAAATGGTTCAAGCATTTGACGTGGAGGATCAAAGATTTGCCTTGAAGCAATAAATTATATGGGAAGTGGTACCCACTTGTATTCTAATTATGTCTTATTAAGTCTGTGGTATAATTTAAAGTTATATAAATGACATTGTTTTTTTACGAACAGGGTTTCCAAAACCAGGTATGAGTGGGAAGTTTGAGCACATCCAACACAACTTGTCAGAGTCACAGCTGGGCCCCTCTCCACACCACACCCAGCACCACCGCCCTCATCACCAACCACCACGAGTCTCTCATGCAAGCTTTGGTTATCTTGAACCTAGTCCTAATTCACAATATGGATACCCTGAACCTATTCCTGATTCAGAGTATGGATATCCTGAACCCATTCCTGATTCAGAGTATGGATATCCTGAACCCACTCCCGATTCAGACTATGGATTTCCTGAACCTAAACTTGATTCGGAATATGGATATCCTGAACATCTTCCTGATTCAGACTATGGATTTCCTGAACCTAAACTTGATTCGGAATATGGATATCCTGAACCTCTTCCTGATTCAGACTATGGATTTCCTGAACCAGTTCCTGATTCAGACTATGGATACCCTGAACCCACTCCTGATATGGGTCATGTTAATCCAAGCTCAAATATAGTCCCTAATCCTGTTTATCATAATCCAGTGAAGAGCTCTATGGTCAACATGGGGAAAGATACAGTGCAGAGAGGTAAGAACCATTAACAGCGAAAGTTTAAGTCAGGTTCTGGGTTAAATACAAAGAATAATGGGAGGTTTGACGTACCTCCCAACCTACCAAATAGGAAAACCTACTATTTGGTAGTAGTCTTGGAAAATCCAACGTCAAGGCTATTAACCTAATTGCAATGACGACTTGTCTATTTTGACTGCTATGTCGTCATTCAAACTGCGGTTAAAAAGAAAACGTCTAGAGTCTACTCCTTATCTTGCTCTAGGAGACGTTGTACATTAACCAAAACTACCACCGAAGGTGAAAAAAGCATAGAAGAGAAGAAAAAGGGGTTTACCTTAGTTACCGCTTAAGGCCCATCCCGTGTTCCGTCATGTGCAGATCCCTGTCGAACGTGCGCATGAGCGACCCTCTCTTGTCATCACATCTCACGTCAGCAGAAAAACGCGGATGGGCAGGGGTCCGGCGTGAGGGAGGGTGTACGTTGGATTTTCCAAGACTACTACCAAATAGTAGGTTTTCCTATTTGGTAGGTTGGGAGGTACGTCAAACCTCCCAATTTGTTAGTAGTCTTGGAAAATCCAACGTCAAGGCTGCATAACAAATAGGAGGAGGACATCCAAGCCCAACATACCAAAAAAAAACAATGCATAAAACAAAATTATGAATGACAAAGACACAATTTAAACAAGAGAGTTTAATAAAAGAGTGAAAAACTGAGGAGTAGCTAAAAAGAACAGTTTTAACACATGCCCGTCATTCATAGTAATGCAAAAACATAGACTTGTCTTAAACCAAAAAGGTACTGTACCCAAAATCTCTTTTCTTCCAAAACCAACAAAAACACTGAACACAATAACAAAACACAATTTTCAATGTGGCAAAAATACTTATGTACTGTAACAATACATAATCCCAAACTTGCAATCAAGTTTTGCAAACCCGTACTCCCCCCCCCCCCCCCTTTGTCAAATAAAACAAAGGAAAAGAACGAGGGACAAGGGGGGAAGACCAGGTATCTTCGCCAGAGCACGAGGAAACACGACCCCCGAGAGCCATCACCGGTCGAGGGGGTCGAACACTGGACATGGAGAGGTAGGAGGAGATGAAGGAATTGATAGACCACAAAACCGCTGAGGCAATGTCAGGTAAGGATCGACGTTGCAGGAACCGGAAGGAGACAGCAAAGGATCGCACATCGTGCGCAGAACCCCTACAAACAGGGTTACTGGCACGAATGGGCCGACAAATGTGGCGTCCCATCTGCACCTGCGAGAGCCTCCCACCAGTCCGAGGAGACACCCACACAGCAGTACCCGAAGGCGGCGCCACAGACGCAACAGAGGAGTGCAAGGCTGACACCGGGCACAACACATGGCGAGTATGCCCACGCTGGAAAGCCTGGACGGTGAAAGGCTGGAAAACGTGGGTCTCCCTCTCATTCGTGGCAACAAAATGAGGGGAGGAGGCGAACGTGACGCCTTGCAAGGACGGGGAGAATCGCACGCAGTTCCGGGGCCGTGACAATGCCGCCAGTGCAGACACCCGATCCCCAGTGGGCAGAGCGACAAGGAAGAGTGTACGCCCGAGCAACGGAACCGGTGTAGTGGCCCGTGTATACGTGGGTGAAGCCAGAAGGTCCAGAGCCTGCCCCAGATCCCACCATGGAGGGACCTGGCGCGGAGGCGGGCGTTCCCGGAAGGCAGCCGTCATGAAGGAATCCAGCTCCTGCGGCGGAACGACCAGCCCAGCGACGGACTCAAAGACCCCCCGGACGGCAGACAAGTGGTTACGTATAGCGTCGACGTGAAAGTGACGTGTACGGAAGAGGTGAAACAAGGAGTGGAGGACGAGGGAAGGAGAGCCAACTGGCTGGCGAGTGTCCCGTATCCACCTAGGAAAAGACCTCCAGCGGGACCCGTAAGGCCCCCAAGGAGAAGTCGGCCAGGAACGCTTCAGGAAGTCAGGCAGGTCCCGGCCGTGGACTGGGAGCCACCGTGCCTCATGAACATCCACGATGCGAAGGCCAACGAGGTCCGCAGGGCCCCAACCTAGCGCAAGTGGAAGTCGGAGACAGGTAGAGGGACCGGACTCGGGCACCACCGCGTCAACTGGGCGTACCAAGCCCGTGCCGGCCACAGAGGCGCGAGGAGCCAGACGCTGCCGCGGTACAGCCGCAGCCTCGCGAGGACGTTGCACAGCAACAGTGCGTCTGGTGGCGGAAATATGTATATCGACCGCCACCTGTTCCAGTCTACCATGAAAGCGTCCGGACCCCCCTCCGGAGTGCGAGGCCGGAGGGAGAGGTACCGAGGCAACCGGCGCGGCACCTCCGATGCGAACAAGGCGACCTCCGGAACACCCCAGGAAGCCGCGAGGTCGTCGAACACAGTCCGTTGCATTGCCCATTCGACAAGAACGCCCTGTCTTCTCGACAGGGCGTCCGCCCACAGGGTGGCAGGCCCGGGCAGGGAGGAGGCAAGCAGGGAGAAGGTGTGTCGGTCCGCGAGGAAGAACAACTTCACCGAGAACCCCAATAGAGTCAATGACCTGGAGGACCCCCGCTTTAGGAAACAGTGGACAGCTGTCTGAGTGTCCATCCCGAAGGCCACCGACTGTCCCCGAAGGGCCAGCGCGTGGGCCCTCAGGAAGAACAAAGGAATCAACAGTTCGAGGGCATAGACGGGTAAGGGGCGTGAGTCCCACCCATCCGCCGGGAAGTTGACGGCCCAGGTTTGATGGGTAACCTCACCCTACCACGCTCGACGCATCTGTGTCTACCCAGATCGTCGGCGGGGGGGGGCGGTCCAGGGCACAGCCGCAGAGAGCGTGCCCCGAGCAACCCAGTGTCCGAAGTGTCCGCGAATGGCACGCGGGAGCGGCAGGAGCCGATCCATAGGGGTCAACGGAAACACCTCGGTGCCCATGAGGAGGAGGCGGCGTAGCCTGAGGCTCCCTAAGGGAATGGGCAGAGCGGCCCAATGCAGCGAACCCACTAACGAGTCCCAGAGCCACCCCGGGAGGGAGACCGAGTGCAACACGGCGAAGACCTTCCGCCGAAGGTGCACCGCGTCCGGCAGACCCTGGGTCACCGGAGCGCCGGACAAAACCCAGTCGAGACCGACCCATGGCACGACACGCGACGGGGTCAAGCGTGACTTGGGAACATCGACGGGGAACCCTAACTGTGCGACGTGGCGAACGACTGTGAGGGCGTCGCGTACGCACAGTCCGAGGGCTTCGGAAACTATCAACCAATCGGCCAAGGAAAACAGGAGCTGGAGCCCGCTCCTGAGGAGAGGACCCAGAGCCTGTCCCACCAGTTCGGAGAAGATCCGCGGCGCGATGTGGAGACCGAAGGGAAGGCCGGCGAACAGGAACACACGATCGGAAGTCCGAACGGCCAAGAATCGCTGGAATCGAGGATGGAGAGGAACGAGCCAAGACGCAGCCTGGAGGGCCAGCGACACTACCCACGACAGAGGGCGCAGGGCCAGGCGTACCTGTGGTACCGGCAGCATCCGAAACCGTGTGTGCACGATGCGCCCGGTGAGGGCCAACATAGCCACCACCGGGCGCATCGCGTCGCAGTTCTACTCCGGTACCAGAAATACACGGGAGAGGAAAACCGGGTGACCGGCGGTCAACTCCCTCGACGATACCCTGCTCGTGCACGGATGTGAACACGTGGGCCACCTCTGAAGAGATGGGCCGGCGTCGGTGACAAGAGCGGAGTGGGGGTCTGGACGTCCACCTCCAGGTGAGACCCCTCCGCGCAATCCGCCGCCCCCAACATCCCTCGCGGCCACCGAGGGGCGCAAGGGCGAAAACAACCCGTGGGAGCTCCCGAGAGGAGGGGAGCGACCCGGGCGGCCAGGCGAGAAGGAGAACAAGGAGACCGACCCAGAGAACCTACACATTGTTTTGACGTGGAGGTACCCCCGGTACGGTCCGTGCGGGCATGAGCGCCACGTTGACCTCCTCTACCCCCCCCCCCCAACTTCGTCGAAAAGGGCGGGCCACCCCAACCCCTGGCCGTCGCGGGGCCGACCCCGGCAAAGGGCGGCCGGAAATGGAAGGCCGGCCAGCCCCGACACGGCGGGGATGAAAAGGGGGCAACAACAGAAGGGCGAGGTGGAACTGACGCACTGGCCTGTAACGTCCCTGTCCTGCGCCCGTGCATGGCGGCAGCACTTGCAGCAGCACCCCGAAGAGGACCGGCAGAAGGATGGGACTGAGAAGACCCCGCTCGCGATACAGCGCGTCATTGCGTGTCGTAAGCAGGGTCCGCCGATAGAGAAGCGTAGCGGACCCATGCAACCCGCGCAAAAAAGCCCCGACGGAGAGAGCGCAGAGTACAACAAACCCTGACGAATATCCAAGGGGGCTGTCCGGCAGAACGAGGACCGTACCGTCCGGCGTTGCCGAGGTGCCACGCACAAAACCGCCTTCAGCTCGGGAATCAAAGACACCGCGAGCCGAAGGGGGATCCGCCGAACGCGGCCCAAACCCTCGCGAAGATCGCCTGGTGCAGACGCCGCAAGAAGCCGCAGGTGGTGAACAGAAGTCTGGAGGGAACCAAAAGACAAGAGAAGAAGTTCGGCACCCACCGCCGCAAGGGAAAAACCCTGTCGACAGAGGACTGAACAGGGTGAGAGAAGAACGGGGTAGCAATAGAACAAAGTTCAAGAACAGGCGCGCTGAACCAGGACCAGAACGCGCCGTCCAACCCGCCGACAGACACAAGAGGAGGCAAAAGCAGTGATGACTCCGGGGGAGGGACTGAAGGAGAGCCGGCGACGGAACGGCCGGCGAAGACGAAGGCCACAGCAAACCAGGCCCCCAACGGGAGAGGGTGATCGAGCAAGATGGCTAAGCTAGGCGTACCGTCGTCGCACAAACCCGACCCATAGGAGGACAGTCCCGTCAACACAGCCAGGGACTGAACATCCTGAAGGATGTCCCGGCGGCTGAAGTCTGACCAGAGCATAGGCCTGCAGAAGGGAGGGGGACCGTAGCAGGGGTAGGTATGGTGAGGCGCTGAGGGTGTGTCACTGCCAAGAAGCGCGATAAGAGGGAGCTTTATTGTGGTCTTGGCCTTACTCGGGGCCTTGGGGCTGTTCGGCCAGGCAGCTTGGGGAACAACAACAACAACAACAACAGAGCAAGGATCCCCGGGGCAGAGATAACAGGGCGGCCCGACACCGAGGCGGAGGAGGGAGGGACCGCCACCGTGGGACGAGACCGTGAAGGAAGAATAGGCACCGAAGCAGGTGAAGTAGGAGGAGAAGCAACTACATCCTGGCGGACCCTCCTGGACAGTGTAAGAGGAGGGAGCAGAGGGCCAGCTACAGCCTGAACCACCGCGCGCGTAGAGGACAAAGGAAGAGGACGTCGTATGAGCAGGGGAAGCGGGCGGAAGGTAGTAGAGCCCCGACCCGGAGAGGTCAGGGGAGGGCGCACAGGGGCAGAGCCGCTAACCCCGGCCTCAGGGCGAGAACCATGACGAGGGCGATGGGCGCCGTCAAGGCGATCAGGAGGACAACGAGGGGCAGGAGAGGACGGGCGACGAGGCGAGCGAGAGCGTGGACGGAGCAGGGGATCCCCCCGACGATGTGACGACCGGCTGCGGGACCCAGGGGAGAGGGCCCGAGCATGGAGAGGGCCAGGCGAACGGCCTTCAGTCGGGTCAGGGATACCCAGGGCGACGCGGATCCGGGCGGCAACAAAGGCCGGGGAACGGTGGCCCACAGTCCAAAAGTGGCGGGAGACTATCGCCCTCACCGACTGAAGGGAAGCAGAGGCCACTGCCGCCGCCGAGGAACCAGGGCTATGGTGCACCACATCCACCAGGGCCAGACACGGGCCACACAGAGCAGGGAGGTAGGCCGTAGAGGACACACAGTGCGAGTGGCGCAAGCAGGACTTGTGGCTCACCAAGCACGGGGAGCTACAACCATGGCGAAAGCAAGGCAGCCTACCTGCACTGGAAGAACACACACCAGAATCAGCACGTCGAAGGAGTAAGTGGAGAGAATGTCCAAGAAGAACCAGGGAAGGAGCATGGGCAAACAGGATCACACATGCAAACAGGTATCCGTACTCACCCTAAACCGGGAGCACAGAGGTAGGTGAGTAGGGCGGGCGAGGTGGAAGAGCACTAGCAGAACCTGCAAAGATGGAGAAAGTGTTAACCACCACTCAACATCTTACATGCAGGGCCTATAACACCAGTAAAGTGCACACACCAAATAGTATCAGGCAACAAGATGACATAAAAAAGGTCAATAGTGAAAGCCAACTATTACCGCAAATTTGCGGGCCAATGGAGGCATAACCGTACCGACACCACCCTCCCGCAATTTTGCGGGACCCCCCAGCGATCTCCGCAAATTTGCGGGGAGCCGAAACGTCCCAGAGGACCGAATCGGGCTCCCGCAAATTTGCGGGACCGGCCGAGATGGTCCGGCGCCGAAAAAGCGAGAGGAGCGTCTAGGG
>JBAKBP010015425.1:0-55368 GCA_037953745.1 Lithodes maja | reverse complement strand
CACTCACAGGCATACACACATTCTCTCCCCCCCCCCCTCTCTCTCTCTCTCTCTCACGACACACACGTTCACTTTCACATATTCATACATATTAAGAACATAAGAACATAAGAAAATGGGAGTCTGCAGAAAGCCGATTGGCCTAAGCAAGGCAGATCCCTGTCCCACACAACCCCAGTTCAATTACAAAGCCCAATTATAGGCTCAACACTCTAATACCCTGAGGATCATCTTACCAAAACGGTTAGAGATTAACGCAGGATTATGGGGGTATGCAGAGTGCTGATTGGCCCAACCCGGCTGATCCCCCTTCACACCCAACCCTTCTCGTCCATATGCTTATCCAATTTTATCTTAAAGCTCCCTACCGTTTTAGACCCCACTATAGCACTTGGTAGTCCATTCCACCCATCTACAACTCTGTTACCAAACCAATATTTGCCTATATCTTTTCTGAAACGAAATTTATCTAATTTGAAACCATTGGTACGAGTTCTTTCGCTATCACTGAGCTTTAGTACATTTGTCATGTCCCCTTTGTTAATCCCACTAACCCACTTGAACACCTCTATCATATCCCCTCTAACTCTGCGTCTCTCTAACGAATGTAAACCTAATTTCTTCAACCTTTCTTCATACGAAAGATTTCTAATATTATGGATTATTTTTGTCATTCTACGCTGTATTCTCTCCAATGAATCTATGTCCATTCTGTAATAAGGACACCAAAATTGGACAGCATAATCCATATGGGGTCTCACTAATGACAAGTAAAGTTTTAAGATAACATCAGCAGTTCTGTTACTCACACTCCTAGAGATGAACCCGAGAATCCTGTTTGCCTTATTACGAACGCTTATACACTGTTTTCTAGGCTTCAAATCATTGCTAACAAACACACCTAGATCTTTCTCACAGTCTGAATTTTCTAATTCTAAATTAGCTAGTTTATATTTAACATTTGTTTGCATCTTCCCTATCTTTAATACCTTGCATTTGTCAATGTTAAACTTCATCTGCCAATTTACTGACCATTCATGTAAGGTATCTAGATCCCTTTGGAGGCACTCTATATCGCTTATTAATATGTTTTTTTTTCTACTCACGAACACATACTTGCATTCACATACACATTGCTTTACTACACACACACACACACACACACACACACACACACACACACCTCCCCGTGGCGTAACTGATAGCGAGTCTGGCTCACAACCAGAAGGTCCCGGGTTCGAGACCCGGGCGGGGAAGAGACATTTGGGCAAGTCTCCTAACGGTGTAGCCTCTGTTCACCTAGCAGTATAAATAGGAACCTGGTATAAGTGGACGAAGTTGTGACGTCCCATCTGGGGTTGGTGATCGGTTACAAGGTGAGATGGGTATCGTACTGGTCAACCTATGCTACTGGTCAACCTAAGCCTTCGGGAGACTGGTACCGTAGTGAGAATGGTACCGTACAGATTAACCCAAAGCCTTCGTTTCCAGATGTCGCCAATTGGCTAAAATACAGACTACACACACATCCACAGCCATTCCAACGATACATAAACACTTAACATGCATTTCACGCAATACATTCCCAGTTAAGGAGGCGCGATAATAATGAGCTTAGCTCGCATTGCGTGGATTCCCCTTGACGAACAAGCAAGTGAATAACACACAGCCCGTAGCCTAGTAGGTAGTGCTCTCGTCTCACACACGAGGGGTCGGGGGTTCAATCCCCCGCCGGGCGGAGACAAATTGGGCTTGTCTCCTTTCATGTGTTAGCCTCAGTTCACCTAGCTGTAAATAGGTACCTGGAATAAGTGGACGACGTTGTGACGTCCCATCTGGGGGTTGGCAAAAATGGTACAAGGCGAGATGGGTATCATATGGTTCACCTAAGCTGATGGCTACCTAAGCCTTCGGGCGAGACGGTACCGTCTATAGT
Organism: Lithodes maja; assembly: GCA_037953745.1. Classification (NCBI taxonomy): domain Eukaryota; kingdom Metazoa; phylum Arthropoda; class Malacostraca; order Decapoda; family Lithodidae; genus Lithodes; species Lithodes maja. The sequence goes on along the minus strand of JBAKBP010015425.1, from coordinate 53,432 downwards.
GAGAATGGTACCATACAGATCCACCCTAAGCCTTCGTTTCCGATGTCGCCAATTGGCTAAAAATACAGACTACACACACATCCACAGCCATTCCAACGATACATATAACACCTACACATATAGGAGGCGGGAAATAACGAGCATGCTCACTCCCGCAATACAACTAGAGTAAATACAACTAGAGTACACACACACACACACACACACACACACACACACACACACACACACACACACACACACTGTCTAGGAACCTGGACAATACGAGCCCAAAACTATATTCCTGTCAAACTACAATTATTATGAATACACGCACACACAGTCATTCTTACAAATTCAAGGACTTAAGGGTGGATGGGCCGGTTTTCTGGACCACTTTCTCCCTCATGTTAAGGCCCATTTGTTTTGAGATTACAAGACGTTCGGCCCGTTAGTTTGGCGACTTTAACACCTTTCGCCCCATTTCTTCGTCAACATTTAGACCTTTCGTGCTATTTAGGTGTCGACGTTTTCCCTGGCGAACGATAGTGAGCCTGTAATGTTGGAAGAACCGACCGAAAAATGTACAAATTAATCTAGAAGGGGGACCTAATGGATGCTTGTTTTGTTTTTTTTTATTTGATGGAGGTCCAGGGAGGAAACTAGAAAAATAATGAAAACATGCAAAAATCGCCCAAAAAGTGAACCATCCCCCCTTAACCCTTTCATGTCTATTATGGTGCAGTCTAACGTATGACACAGGTTTTGTTTTGTTTGTGTATGAAGGAGACAAAATGCAGGTTGCCAGTAACAAGTGTCTCCTAAAAAGCCAAAGGAGTGACAGAGTAAAATTCAAGGGACGTTGGAGTACAAATTCCTGGACCCACGAAGTTTAAAAGTTTAAGTCATAGAATAAAGGAAAGATTGATTGAGGGAGAGAGTTCCAGAGACAGGTATAAGACAATTGACCACTTGCGAGTTTCAGGCTATAAGGAAGTTGGAGCAGTAAACATCGAAATCAAACATAAATGCAGTAATAATGTAGGCTTCTGATGGATAGAAAGTGTGATCATTTTGTTTTCAGGTATCAATAAATGTGCTAAGACCATATTATTTTAGCTGGTCATTCTGCTAAATATTGATGTACAAAACTCCAACTTCCTTATAGCCTGAAATTCGCAAGTGGTCAATTGACGATCGAATGTTGCCTGAAGATGTATTTGTTTGAACCCACCAAAACACATTCAAAGGGCTGTACTGTATAGGCCAAGATATGCTGTACAGTAGCCTACTATATAATATTGATATAATACAGGCTATCGTTCATAAATTTATCAAAATATGTTAAAATGAGAGAGAGAGAGAGAGAGAGAGAGAGAGAGAGAGAGAGAGAGAGAGAGAGAGAGAGAGAGAGAGAGAGAGAGAGAGAGAGAGAGAGTGAGGAAGATAGTGAGAAAGAAAGATAAATAGATATATACAGATAAGAGAGATAAATATATATATACAGTATAGAGAAAGATAGTGACAGAGAGAGAAACAAAAAAAGAGAGGGAAGGGGGTTACATTTCGCCATCTCTCTATTTCCCTTTTTATCCAGCTGGGAATCACAAGGAAGGCCCACCACACCTCCCCCTGTACAGTTGACCACAACAATACGGAGGCTATGTAAAGAGATACGTTAGTGCTCCAACAGATCCTTTCTAAACTTAATAAAATCGTATAATAGGGTAGGCCTAATAACCAGATGATAATGAAAATGAAAGGGGTGTGAGTGAGTGTGTATTCATGTGTGTGTGTGTGTGTGTGTGTGTGTGTGTGTGTGTGTGTGTGTGTGTGTGTGTGTGTGTGTGTGTGTGTGAGAGTGAGTGTGTGTATATGTCTGTGTGAGAGTGAATGAGTGTACTTACTCTAGTTGTACTTACTCTAGTTGTATTGCGGGAGTGAGCATGCTCGTTATTTCCCGCCTCCTATATGTGTAGGTGTTATATGTATCGTTGGAATGGCTGTGGATGTGTGTGTAGTCTGTATTTTTAGCCAATTGGCGACATCGGAAACGAAGGCTTAGGGTGGATCTGTATGGTACCATTCTCACTATAGACGGTACCGTCTCGCCCGAAGGCTTAGGTAGCCATCAGCTTTGGTGAACCATATGATACCCATCTCGCCTAGTACCATTTTTGCCAACCCCAGATGGGACGTCACAACGTCGTCCACTTATTCCAGGTACCTAGTTACAGCTAGGTGAACTGAGGCCAACACATGAAAGAAGACAAGCCCAATTTGTCTCCGCCCGGCCGGGGGATTGAACCCCCGACCCCTCGTGTGTGAGACGAGAGCGCTACCTACTAGGCTACGGGCTGTGTGTGTGTGTGTGTGTGTGTGTGTGTGTGTGTGTGTGTGTGTGTGTGTGTGTGTGTGCGTCTGTGAGAGAGAGAAAGAGTGGGTGAGTCTGTGTATAAGCATGTGTAATATAAACATAAGCCAATAACCTACACATAAAGTATTAAAGTCAGCCCACGAACTTCAACCCCCAACTGTACTATAGGTTAGAATGGGCTACCCGGTCCATCTAAACTCAGCATTTTTAAAGGGTTAAGAAGGAGAGAGACCATAGCTAATAAAATACAGACCGTTTATTATGGTTCATCTCTGAAGGTTCCCACGCTTATGTAATGTTAAAGTTAAGCCGGTATCACACGAGCGATTTTTCCCTCAACATTTATCCTTAACACTGGTCTGGCAGCTTATGAGGTCAACATTTGAAGTATTTCGGTCACCTAAATTCATCAAACTTCAGTCTAGTTTCCAATACAAGTGCAAAACATTCCAGAAATGTTGCCAACCAATTTTGATCATCGAATGTTGACTATAAAAGCTCTCGTGTGATACCTGATTTAGGTAGGGGGATTGGTGCGGTATTACACTCTCACTCCCCCCCCCCCCTCTCTCTCTCTCAAATATAAATATAAGAACATAAGAGTATATATTATATTAAGTATTGAAGCTTAAGTTGTAATTAGCACCGTATGTTAAAATGTAAACACTATGTAACAAGAATAACCATCCCTGGTGGTACGTTCTCTTTCGCTCTCGCTCTACTTTACTGTCCTATTTTTCCACTATAAATTGTCCCTGCCTAGTAGTAATAAGGCTGGACCACCTATATATATATATAGTTGGGACTGCAAGGTCTGTGTGGTCTGAGTATCTGTGTAACTCTCTTTAACACACACACACACACACACACACACACACACACACACACACACACACAGCCCGTAGCCTAGTAGGTAGAGCTCTCGTCTCACACACGAGGGGTCGGGGGTTCAATCCCCGGCCGGGCGGAGACAAATTGGGCTTGTCTCCTTTCATGTGTTAGCCTCAGTTCACCTAGCTGTAAATAGGTACCGGTACCTGGAATAAGTGGACGACGTTGTGACGTCCCATCTGGGGTTGGCAAAAATGGTACAAGGCGAGATGGGTATCATATGGTTCACCTAAGCTGATGGCTACCTAAGCCTTCGGGCGAGACGGTACCGTCTATAGTGAGAATGGTACCATACAGATCCACCCTAAGCCTTCGTTTCCGATGTCGCCAATTGGCTAAAAATACAGACTACACACACATCCACAGCCATTCCAACGATACATATAACACCTACATATATAGGAGGCGGGAAATAACGATCATGCTCACTCCCGCAATACAACTAGAGTAAGTACAACTAGAGTAAGTACACACACACACACTCTCTCTCTCTCTCATACAGCCCACTGGTCACTCTTCCCCCATAAGCTTCCCCTTTCTGACCATACCTTTCTGGCCTTTCACACGCAGAGGCCTGGGAGGGAGGGAGAGAGAGAGAGAGAGAGAGAGAGAGAGAGAGAGAGAGAGAGAGAGAGAGAGAGAGAGAGAGAGAGAGAGAGAGAGAGAGAGAGATTGAGAATGAGTGTATGAATGAACGAACGAATGATTGAACGAATGAGAACGGATAAACGAATAAATGAACAAATTAATGAATGAACAAATTAATGAATGAACAAATGAATGAACGAACGAACGAATGGATGAACGAACGAATAAACGAATGAATGGGGGATAAAGAAAGGGCGAACAAAACAAAAAAAGGATAAATTTGACGGAAGAGAAAAGGGAAAGAAGGACTGGCGGAGGGAAGGCTATAAAGAAAGAATGATAAATGAAGGAAGGGAAGAAGGAAATTAAATGATCAGGGTGTCAAACGAATAGCAAGTCTCTAATTTGGTGTTTTATTATTATATAGCCTACCGGTATGTGAAGATACAATTGTGGTTTATAGTTCAAATTATGTTTATGGAAGTGATAAATGGCCAAAAAAAAAAAAACGATGCAATTTCAAGTACATTTTCTTGTAGTCTTTCGAATTCTCTAGTACCGGTACCCCTCCCTCATGGTAGGCCTATGCCCTATTAGTTCTGAAATTGTATGACGTTCGAACGCCCATTAGTTTGGCGAATTTAAGACCTTTCATCCCATTTCTTTGTCATTATTAAGACCTTTCGTGTCATATACAGGTGTCGATGTATATTTCTGGCGAGCGATAGCGAGTGAAGAAATTTTCTACAAATGTCTTGATAAAGAGAGAGAGAGTTAATCTTCTTAGGTGACCTGAAGATTTTTTTTGTAAAACGTCAATAAAAACATCCTTCCAAATGGTGTTTTTACCATCATCAATGTTAAGATGATAATTAGCCTATAGTAACAGAAGCGAAAACACTAATATAAATTCATATACAGCTCAAATAATCAGATAATATGTTTTTCTGTTCATGTTATCACTTCCAAGGACATATTTTAAAGCACAAACTAAAATTCTACTTTGCATATATAATAGCCTACACTAATAAGAGATTTGACGACCTACAGTAGATGTGTGTTACTTTGTGTGTTTTTGTTTGTTATGTTGTGTTGTGATGTCCCTGTTCGGGCTGTGGCTCGAGTCGACGACCCCCCCCCCCCCCATTAAAAAAAAAAAATATATATACCGGTATATATATATATATATAAATGGAACTTTGGCTTACTTTCGGGTATATTATTAGGCCTAGGCCTAAGTAATCCCTGTCAGTTAGTCATATTTTTGACATCCAAGTAAAAATGACGTCACAAATTCAGAGAGGTTCAGAGCATCATTGACTTTGTTGGCGTACTTTATTATTTACAACAAATCAGTGTAGACAAACAGGAATGGAAGGAACATCACCATATAAAGCAAGTAGTACATTTTTCTATCGATAAATGTACATATTTAGCTTGAAGGGGGTCTGAGAAAGCGTTTTTGTTTACCCGCTTAGGGGACAAACTAAGATATATTGCTCGGAAAATTACAAAAGCAAGGAAAATCCTCAATACTAATTAGACAACATATCATGGATCAGACGTGATTAGACATACTAGGCCTACGTCAGTCACTTTGCTCAAACAAGACCCCCTTGTAGCAAGAAGACAAAATTTACACAGACAACAAATGTTATACATTACAAACAATCTAGTGGACATAGACAACAATACATATTTACACCCTACAAGTACCGGTATACCATTTACGAGACGCAGCCACAACTTTAAATACCACACATATCAGGCCAGCACGGACATCAGATGAACTTATTGAGAGATAAGCCTTTACAACGGCACCTCGTATCTACACTCTACTTTTCCTATTTTTTCTGAAGAGTGTAGAGAGGGGAGAAGGGGTGTTGAAAAGAGAGGAAGCTGTTGTATTCAGACATTAATTTTTTCCCCGCAGCATCCAAGATTGGAATTCACCTCCCATCTCACATAGTTAATAGCCATACTCTTGATTCCTTTAGAAATAGGATCACTAATCATTATCTCCCTCACCCTAATCCTTGACCCGACCCTATCCCTCTGACAAGACAAGATAACAACCCCCAAGACGTCGGACCAGAGAGTACTAAGACGTCGTTGAAGGAAGGAGAAGGCAGCCGGCACCGAACTCTCCAACCCACTTTGTTTTGAACCACCCGCCACGAATATCTCAACCACAAGACCACATTTTTCAAGGGTCCTATTTTCGCGTTTTCAACCCCTAACTACCCCATATCAAACCATACCAACTATTCCCGGGGTTTTGTATTAGCGGTGTCGGGTTATACAGGTTGATATATGGCGAATTTGTGCCGTATTTGGCGGGAAAAATAGTAAATAAAGGGAAAGCATGGAGGCGGTACAGAGAGGTTCCTGGAGATGTCGCCCCGAAAAAACTCGGTCCTGGGAAATTTTAAGAGGAATTTGCGTTATTTTGGTCAGGTTAGCTTAGACTAGGGTAGTTTAATAAATAATAATATAATATAACCACAGGCGACTTTGTTTCGGGGCGAGATAAAGCCGAGGCGAGTTCTCCAGGATTCAATAGAGATGCAGTGAGGGAGTGAAAGGCAGAGACCGAACAAGCAAGCCACATTTTGCTTCCACGCTCTTTCCTACACAACGGATCAAGTATTCGGCCTTACCTTCATCCGTTGGGCAGGCCGGATCAAGGGAAGGGCTGGCAATAACCGGACGCCGGAAGAAACGCCGTGGTTGTATCCGTAATAGAGAAAAATACGGAGTTTATACGAGCACCACCTCACTCCGACACCGGCACAGGGTTGACTGAGTGACTTGGGTACAGGGTTGCCAATTCATAGCTACAAAATCCCGCTAGATTCGTCCTTAAAAGTCGCTTAAATCCCGCTAGGTAACTGGAAAGTGTAGAATATCACTAGACAAATACCGCAATGTTTATGTTATTGATTAGAATTACATAGATATTCCTGACTATGGCGACGATTCATAGCGTAAGATGCATAACATTGTCGCTAGATCGAAGTAAATATACCTATACCTAGAACAAAATTGGCATCCTGAGAGAGAGAGAGCGAGCAAGAAGAGAGAGAGAGAGAGAGAGAGAGAGAGCAAGAAGAGAGAGAGAGAGAGAGCAGAGTTGTCAATGCTAAAACCTCAAGTATCGCTAATCTATCGATACATTTACTTCCTTATATTCCGGCTTATAATCTATCAAATAATGATTTCGCCTAAGTAAATCTCTCTTTAACCCTTAGAAGATACGATGGCGCATTTATTTTGTTTTCTTAATTCATTCATTAATCAAAATATAAAACTGGCAAAACAAACCAAAACAGGACCGAAGAAGAAAGGGTATGTGGAAGTCCGAGGTTGAAGCCGGTGTCACAGCGCATTTGCCGGCAATTTTCGATGAGCAAGTTTTTTCTCGCAATATTTTGAGGCTATATCGCATTGGAATCGGAAACTAGATCAAAGGTAGATTATGTTACGTAGTTTATTTCTTATGGTACTTATATTATCAAGCTGCCAGAGGACAATTGCTCGTAAACATTGACGGACAAATCGTTCGTGACACCACCTTTAGTCGAGATAGTCTTTACCCTTGTATTGCCCACATATATTTCCTATGTATGTATGTATGTACTCAGGCACATACCCCTTACCTGGGTGTGCCCGACAAGAGACAGAGCCTTCCTAAAGTGTATACAATCGTCCAGAAGAAACTGCCAAAACGCGTCATGATCCTCAAAGGGTAGATCTTATACTCTGTTTCTTTTCAGTTGACGATAAATTGAATCCCTTAGCAGCTAATTGCTCGATGCTTAATGGGAAAATATGAAACTACTATGTGTCTGCATCATATCAAGACCAAGTATATATAATTACCACTATATTTCACTACACAATCTTCAAAATAACTAAGAAACCTTGATGGGAACTTCTCAATTTACCGTCAGTTGAAAAGAAACAAGGTATAGTGTCCAGTGTCAAAATAACCCAGTAACATTGCCGTCTTTAACCCCTTCTGTACCGGCGACGTCCTTTTCACTTTATTCTTGCTACTATTAGACGATTGTATTCAGTTTAAAAAGAGCCTCCTACAGATTAACAGGCTTCGAACTATCTCACTTAACCCTTTGTACTGTCACAGCCCCTTCTTAAACCTCACACAATCGTCTAATTATAGCAAGAATAAAATTAACCCCTTCTGTACCGACTGCATCATTTTAACTTTATTCTGGCTACTATTAAACGATTTTATTCAGTTTAAAAAGGGCCTCCTACAGAGTAACAGGCTTCGAACTATCTCACTTAACCCTTTGTACTGGCACAGCCCCTTCTTAAACCTCACACAATCGTCAAATTATAGCAAGAATATAATTAAAAAGACGTCGCCGGTACAGAAAGGAGTAAGAATATTGATCGTCGAAAATTGCCGCTAAAAGCTCTCGTGTGATACCCCTTGAGAATTCTGGCTGTTAACTCAAGTTGTCATTGTTTTTGTTTTTATCCTTCTCCCTCATGCTTAGCGCCATTAGTTTTAACTGCCTTGATAGCGTAATGCATAGTGCGCGGAATTTCGATGTGAGTATCCTGGGTTCGAGTCTTCGGAGTGCCAAATGTATTTGTTGATTTCATTAATTGAGTTTAGGCGGAACCGGCCTTCGGCTAGGATATTAGTCTACCAAATATGCACAAATTTATCTCTAAGGCGTCTTTTTTTTTTTTTTTTAAGTTTAATGGTCTAGGAACGAAAACAAAAATCTCCCAACTGTTTGACTCTTCCCAAATGTTTCTACACTACTCTGTGCAACTCTCCAACCCGAGAGTGAAACGATATTCCCAATCTTTCTTCCATTCAACAGTTGAGCTCTGGAACTCTCCCTGAATCCATCTTCCCCTCATCCTATGACTTAAATTGCTTCAAACTACATGTGTCCAGGCATTTTGGCTCGAACATTCTTTAATATCATACATTTTGTTTTAGTAAGCGTTGTTTCCACATAGCTATTTTTATTAGTTGTTTTGCCTTTATATTGTCTTTGTCCCAATTTTGGTTTGTTTAGTTTGCAAGTTTTACATTTTAATTGATTTTGACCCAGTCACTCTTTCAACTCTGGGGGAGGTACTCGTCACAAGCAGTTCTGCCTTTTGTCTCCCTCATCCACATAGAACAACAAATGTCAGCTCTATTGTTTAACTTTTGTGAGATAAGAAAGATTGGAGTTACGATTTATATACGCTTAATGGTCAGATTATAGATACTGCACATTATTATTAATCATGGATAAATATTTGACAGGTAGCAATATATATTTCAAAATCACTCGAGTGTTCTGTCATGTTGATAGATGTATGAAAATGTTCGCTAGATGTGAGCAAAAATATCTAGATCTAGCGTAAAAGTAGCTAGATTGGTAACGGTGAAAGGGAGTAAGGAGGGAGGATAGCGTTCACCACCACCACCACCCTCTACCCTCATCCAATTCCTTACCACCATTACCACCGTAGGTCCATTGTCAGCCTCTATCACCACTACCACCAGTACCACCACCACCACCATTATAATTCCATTGTTACCATCTACCAACAAAGCTACCACCACTATTACCATCACCACCACCACCTCTATTACCACTACCATAACATTACCATAACATTACCACCACATTCTACTACCGATTAATTGATTGATTGATTGATTGATTGACTACCCTTACCATTACCACCACTACCACCACCACTTACCAACACAACCACAGCCACCACTACCACCAGTGTAGTCATTCCGGCCGAATACCAAAGCGGCCGGGCTCTAATATGGCCACGATCCATCTCGACCTCACTATCACCACCACCACCACCACCAATTACTACTACCCTCTACCACCATTACCACCACTATCACCTCTACTTCTACCATTATCACCAATACCACCATTGCCACCCACTGCCACCACTTAATTACCACTACCCTCTACCGCCATTATAAGACAATTGTCACCCTCTACCAACACTCTATGGGCTATTTTATTAAACCATGGTAAGAGCTTTCCCTGCGACCTTTCCCGATCAGATTGACCCTTATACAGATAAGTGATAAGGGTCAATCTGGTCGGGAAAGGTCGTAGGGAAAGCTCTTACCATGGTTTAATAAAATGGCCCTATGCATCATTACTATAAACTACCACCACTGCCACCATTATAAGTCCATTGTCAGCCTCTATCAACACTCCATATGCATCATTACCATCTACTACCACCATTACCACCGTAGGTCCATTGTCAGCCTCCATCACCATTACTACCACTACCACCATTATAATTACATTATTAACCTCTACCAACATAGCTACCACCTCCACCACCCATAACATCACCAACAGAAAACAAAGAGTCACGGTTCAAGGAAGCCTATCAGAAGCAGGTGGGGTCATCAGCGGAGTACCACAAGGATCAGTACTGGGACCTCTCCTATTCCTCATCATGATAGGAGACATCGACAGGGACCTGGAACACTCAACAGCCACATCGTTTGCAGACGACACCAGACTCATGAAGAAAATCACCTCACAACATGATGCTCAGCTACTACAACAAGACTTGGACAACATCCTGAAGTGGGCAGAAGAAAACAACATGGCCCTAAACGGAGACAAGTTCGAGCTTCTAAGGTACGGGAACAAGAAAGCACTACAAAAGTGGACAGCAAGAAATTACCGCCAAGGACACAGTGAAGGACTTGGGAGTAAATATGAGCAGTGACGCCACTTTTTCCCAGCATATTACCAAAGCCACAACAACAGCAAAACAAATAGCAGGCTGGATCCTGAGAACCTTCCACACAAGAAATGAGAGGTGTATGTTAACACTGTGGAAGTCACTGGTCCTACCACGACTGGAGTACTGCTCTCAGCTCTGGTCTCCCCAAAAAGTAGGAGAAATAACAGAAATTGAAGCCACCCAGAGGACATTCACCAGTAAAATCCATGGGTTTCAACACTTTAACTACTGGGAGAGACTTAAGGAGCTGCAGCTGTACTCACTTCAAAGATGTAGGGAGAGATACATCATCATCTACGTCTGGAAGATTTTGGAAAAAAGGTACCAAATCCAAACATCCAAGAGACTCAGCACCAAAGGCGAGGGAGGCTGTGCTATGTGAGGACTACGCCGGGATCAACAAAAAAAATCAAATCCCTGATCCATCACAGCTTTACATACAATGGAACCAGACTGTTCAACTGTATACCAGCCCCTCTCAGGAACATGACCGGGGTGTCTCCAGACACCTTCAAGAAACACTTGGACATGTGGCTGGCCAAAATACCGGACCGGCCACCAACACCAGGATACCCCAGCACCAACTCCAACCGACTTCTGGAATGGAGAGTGGAAGAAAGGGAGCTGCCTGGTCGCAGTGGAGCCCCAGCTCAACTGTGTCACTAACGGACGGAATACAACTAAGTGTAACTAAGTGTAACCAATACAGTATACTATACCCTTACCTATTACCAACACGACCACCATTACCACCCTCTTCCACCAACATTAGCACCACCACCTTCCACCACTACCACCACCACTTACTACCACCACCACCAGCACCAGTGTAGTCATTCCGGCCACCTACCAAAGCGGCCGCAATCCAATAAGGCCACAATCCATCCCGGCCGCATATTCCCATAGGTCAATAGATTAAAATAGTCTAATGTTACTTCGTTTTCATAATTATCATCATATTCTGGTTACCATTAGACGATTTTCTTTAGCATATGATCTACTTCTAGGACTCAAAGGGGTAATTATTACGATCTCAATAAACCCTCTGAATAACATAGGTCCTTCTTAAATTGCCTAAAACCGTCAGAATAAAAGGAAATAAAAAGGCGTCATGGTGCTGGAGGGGTTAAGGGGATGATCACGATGTTCTTATCCTAAACTAGCTTACACTTGTTTATTATGGCTATCATTACACGATTTTATACAGCTTAGGAAGGATCTGTGGGAAGTATGAGGGTAAAGACTATCCCCATCAACCCTCTGACTTCCACATACCCTTCCAAATCTGAATAAAATCGTCTAATAATAACCAGAACACAGAAAGAAATGCGTAATCGGGTCTTCTAAGGGTTAACCCCTTCTGTACCGACGACGTTTTGTTAATTTGTTGTTTGCTATATTTAGACGATTTTGTGCAGTTTAAGAAGGATCTGTGGCAATTTGAAAAGGTTAAGTGAGATAATTCGAAGGCTGTTAGTTGCTGGAGGCCCTTTTTAAACTGAATAAAATCGTCTAATAGTAGTCAGAATATAATAAAAGAGACGTCGGTACAGAAGGGGTTAACCCATAGAAGATAAGATGACGCTGTTCTTTTCCGTTTTCTGACTATTATTATACGATTTTATGCAGTTTAAGAAGGACCTGTGTTATCCAGAGGGTTTATTGAGATCGTATTTACCCATTTAAGTCGTAGAAATCGCTTATAAACTAGATAAAATCGTCTAATGGTAACCAGAATGTGATGAAAATTACATAATGGTGGTGAAGGGGTAACTTAAAGATATTCCCTTGTTATTAGAATATACGATGACGCACTTCGTTTCGTTTTCTGGCTATTATTAGACGATTTTATTCAGATTAGGAAGGGTATGTGGAAGTCGGAGGGTCGATTGAGATTGTCTTTACACTCATACTTCCCACAGCTCCTTGATAGAGGTAATGTTGGTAGAGGTGGTGGTGGTAATGTTGGCAGAAGTGGTGGTAATACTGGTAGTAATGGTAGTAATGGTGGTTGCTAAAGATGGTGGTGGTAGTAGTGGTAGCGGTAGGCTTGTCATTACATGTGCTTTATTGTCTGAATTATTTTGTGTTTTCATTCTTAAACAATGTATCATGCTATGACAATAATAAAGTGTTTAAAGGTGGTAATGTAGGTAGTAGTAGTAGTATAAGTAGTAGTAGTGATGGTAATGTTGGTGGTGATGATGATGGTAATGGTGGTAATGTTGGTAGTGCAGTAGTAGCGGTGGTAATGTTGGTAGTGCAGTAGTAGTGGTGGTAGTGTTGGTAGTAGTAGTAGTGGTGGTAGTGTTGGTAGTAGTAGTAGTGGTGGTAATGTTGGTAGTAGTTGTAGTGGTGGTAGTGTTGGTAGTAGTAGTAGTGGTGGTAATGTTGGTAGTAGTTGTAGTGGTGGTAATGTTGGTAGTAGTAGTAGTAGTGGTGGTAATGTTGGTAGTAGTTGTAGTGGTGGTAGTGTTGGTAGTGGTGGTAGTGTTGGTAGTAGTAGTAGTGGTGGTAATGTTGGTAGTAGTTGTAGTGGTGGTAATGTTGGTAGTAGTAGTAGTAGTGGTGGTTGTAGTGGTGGTAGTGTTGGTAGTAGTAGTAGTGGTGGTAATGTTGGTAGTGCAGTAGTAGTGGTGGTAATGTTGGTAGTAGTTGTAGTGGTGGTAGTGTTGGTAGTAGTAGTAGTGGTGGTAATGTTGGTAGTAGTTGTAGTGGTGGTAGTGTTGGTAGTGCAGTAGTAGTGGTGGTAATGTTGGTAGTGCAGTAGTAGTGGTGGTAATGTTGGTAGTAGTTGTAGTGGTGGTAGTGTTGGTAGTAGTAGTAGTGGTGGTAATGTTGGTAGTAGTTGTAGTGTTGGTAGTGCAGTAGTAGTGGTGGTAATGTTGGTAGTAGTTGTAGTGGTGGTAGTGTTGGTAGTAGTAGTACTGGTGGTAATGTTGGTAGTAGTTGTAGTGGTGGTAATGTTGGTAGTAGTAGTATTGGTGGTAGTATAGTGATGGTGGTATATAGTAGGGGTTCATTCACCTGTGCTTCTCGCTCCCTATTGGTTGGCTGGGGAGAGATGCTGCTCGCTGATTGGTCCTCCGCTGGTCTCAGGAAGTGGGGGCGGCTGCTGATTGGCTGGTGGGGTCTGCAAAGGTCAATAGTCAAGCATATAGTGTCTCCTCTGTCCTCTCTCTCTCTCTCTCTGATGCATATATATATATATATATATATATATATATATATATATATATATATATATATATATATATATATATATATATATATATATATATATCTTCCAGTATATCAGGACAAGTTCCTTCCGTTTATTTTGGCTATCATTAGACGATTTTATCCGTCTTAGAAAGGCATTTTGGAAGTCAAAGCAATAATTGAGATATATATTACTCCTTTGATTCCTGGACATCTTTGATTCCTGGACATCTTTCCTAAATTGCAAACAATCGTTAACAAATAACCAAAATATAAATGAAGAATCTCGTCCTTGCCTCCTGAAGGGGTTAAGAAAAGTTATTAATTAACGAAATTAAAATAATAGTGTTCCTTAAAAGCTTGAACATGTTTCCCATTAAATAAAAAACATAAAAATACACGGAAATATTTATACATGGATCAGCTGACCAAGACAAAATACGGGACAGCCTTTCAACTATGGCCAACACCGATGCACAAACGACTATACCACATCATTCCTGAACCATAGATCTTGTAATCTTGTGTTGACCTCTGACCGTTTTGGTGAGGTCAGTCCTCAGGGTATTGGTGGGTTGAGTCTATAATTAGGCCTTGTAATTGGGGTTGGGTGTGACAGTGATCTGCCTTGTGTGGGTCCATCGGCTTTCTGCAGACTCCCATTTTATTATGTTCTTATAGACATTGTTTTCATATCCTAGTCCACTCCACCCAGACCATTCTCCTCACCAATTGTCAAGTTCTTCAAAACGTCCACCATCTGCTCCTCGAACCTACTCTTCATTCCTCGACCTTCCTCCATTTTTTCCTTCATCACTACTGCTGTCACCATCAACACTACTGGTCACCACCACCATCACTATCATCGTCACTAGTGATGTAGTAGTCAGCAAGGCTATGCTCTCCATCAATCCTATCAACAGGCCTACAATGCTCACCAATGTCATTAGACATCATCATCACTAGAACTTTCACTATTATCACTATCACCACTACTACTTTCATCACTACTACTTTCATCACTACTACTTTCATCACTACTACTTTCATCACTACTACTTTCACTATCATCACTGCTACTATCCTCCATCTCTTCCTCCATCTTCCACGCCTCCTTCCTCCTCTCCATCTCCTCCAGAGTTATTTTCCATTCATTTAACCTTTTTTCCTCCTCATCAACCCTCGTTAACATATCCTCCACATGAACCACGAAGTTGTCCACCCAAGGGTATTCGCCTAATGCATGCAGCATACCCTTTTTGTGTACCATTTTCTTTACGTGATAATAACCCTTAATGACTTCAAACTGGTTCCTATGAACGGCATACACTTTGGCAGACATAACCACCTGTCTCCAATACAAGCAGTTCTCTGCTGACATTTTGACCTGCTTTGTGGCTTTATCTTGGTAAATGAACCTTACCGCATCTGCGACTTTTTTCTGAGCCATTTTGTTTACTATGGCCTTCTTATGGAATCCCTTCTTTCCGATCTTAATCATTTCATACCTTCTTAGCCCCTGCTTGACTTCCTTTGCAAAACAATCCATGTCTTCAGGGGATGAACCAGTAAACCAATAGAGTTCCCGTTTGTCATCATACCACGCGTTTCGCTTCCGAGCCTTGGCGATGGCCATCAACCAAGGCTTTATTACATCGTAATCGGTTTTGGGGATCCGAATAACTCTCTTATTGGTGGTGGTCATTGTAAATTTACGTGTTTTTGTAGTTAAATGCTTTGTAAACTTTTAATATACTATTTAGTAGCTTAAATCCAAGTAACAATGTGAGCAACAAATTTTGAATGTTCCTCGGACGAGTTTTTGGTTCTCAATGGTGTGAACTGTGAAGTTCGCCTGGTTTATCTAGATGCATATCGTATTTATTTGTTCTACTTTATAGTGGCTGGTGTTAATGCAAAAAATACGCAATATTATGTGGTGTGCAAAAATAGACGATATTACAGTAAATAGTTGTTTTTAAGATAAATATTAATAATTTACACGAAGACTTCAATACAAATTTTAAAAAGTTACTGCTTTAAATATCATTTTCTACAATCATCTCGTTTACAGAAAACTGATATTAATGGGTAACCATAACATATTTGAGTTTCAAATCTCTTCCGATCTGAAATATATTGAGATTTTTTCTGAGCTTGATAAAAGTTACTAATCTACAGAGAAATATGATATATTTACGATGCAGGCGTTATTGTATATAAATGTAAATGTTTTTGTTATTGAATCATTGAGCTATCTTAGTGCTTGTTTTTTGGTCTATATATTTATATATTAATATATATTTTTAAGGTTCCTCGCTAGACCTCCATCAAGCCTAAAAATGCACCCCCTAGACCCCCTTTCAATATAAATGTGTACATTTTTCGGTAGAACAATTATATTTTAAGGTGTTCTTTCCATTATATTTTAAGGTGTTCTTTCCATTATATTTTAAGGTGTTCTTTCCATTAGTTTGGCTATTTAGAGGCCTTTCGACCCATTATCTTTGTCAATATCAAGACCATTCGTGCCATTTAGGTGTCGATTTTTTCCTAGCGAGCGGAAGCGAGCCTCTAATTTTAGAAGGAACCAGGCCGGGACATGTTTCTACCGAAAAATGTACAAATCTATCTTGAAAGGAATTAGTCTAGGGGGGTATTTTTCTAAGCTTGATTGAGGTCTAGCGAGGAAACTCAAAAATAAATAAATATATAGCCCAAAAACCAAGCACTAGCCCCTTAACCCTTCCAAGATCCGATTACCCATTCTTTTCTGTTTTCTGGATATTATTAGACGATTTTATACAATTTAAGCCGGAGTCACACAAGCCTTTTTTTGAGCAATTTTTACGGGCAATTATGGTCTGGAAGCTTAAAAAATTACACTTAATCAGAATTCAGCCGCCCAACATAATCTACCTTCAGTCTAGTTACCGATACCAGCGCGAAAATGTCCCGAAATAATACGAGAAAAAACTTGCTCATGGAAAATTGACGGAAAAAGCGCTCGTGTGACAGCGGCTAGAGGAAATGAGCTGTCAATTTCCACACTTATTCCCTAACCAAGTGTTCCTAATTGGTAGAACAATTAGCTTGATTACTCTAGTCCTTTTTGAGTTGCGGAGGTTAGAGGTTACGATTTCTGCCCAACCTATAGTCTATTCGCTGTAAGTAGGCGAGAAATTATGACCTCTATCCTCTGTAACTCAAAAAGGGCTGGAGCAAATGGGTTGTACATTACCACATATATTCCTTGACTGACTCTTCCCAAATGGTAGAACTATTAGCTCGATTACTCTATTCGTTTTTGAGTTACAGAGGTTAGAGGTCATGATTTCTTGCCTACTTACAGCGAATAGACTATAGAGATAATCAACAAAAATACAAGTACTACCACAATCACCACCACCATCACTACTACTATCATAAAATTAAGTAACACCCCATTCTTAACATTAATCATCCATTACAAACCCTAATGTACTTAAAAACTAGTGAAAGCATATGGTCCTGGGATTCGAACTCGGGACACCACACCCAGAACATAAGCATCTAAACCATTACACCAACAACACAGTGGTAATGGTAGATATTTTTTGTTTTCCTTATGTTGTTGTCGTTGTTGTTGTTGTTGCTTAGTGCCTCTCTAATGGTATCCTTGACCAAGTATATGTAAGAAGCCCCAGGTGGTTATTATTCTCTCTCTCTCTCTTGTAGTTGTTATTCTCATTATCTCTCTCTCGTAGTTATTATTCTCTCTCTCGTAGTTATTATTCTCATTCTCTCTCTCTCGTAGTTATTATTCTCATTCTCTCTCTCTCGTAGTTATTATTCCCTTTCTCTCTCTCTCGTAGTTATTATTCTCATTCTCTCTCGTAGTTATTATTCCCTTTCTCTCTCTCTCTCTCTCTCTCTCTCTCTCGTAGTTATTATTCCCTTTCTCTCTCTCCCTCTCTCCCGTAGTTATTATTCCCTTTCTCTCTCTCTCGTAGTTATTATTCTCATTCTCTCTCGTAGTTATTATTCTCTCTCTCTCTCTCTCTCTCAGAATAATGCAAATATAGGTATAGCGCTGTGTATTACTCAGAGCCACAGAACCCCAGAGAACCACAGAACCCCAGAGCCATAGAACCCCAGAACCCCAGAGAACCACACAACCCCAGAGCCACAGAACCAGAGAACTACAGAACCAAAGAACCCCAGAGCCACAGAACCCCGGAGCCACGTAGAGCCATACATTAAGGGAGGAGGTACTCGCTTTTCTGGACCCCCTTCTCCCTCATGTTTAGCATATTCGTTTTGAAGTTTTAAGACGTTCGTTCAGTTAGTTTGTCGATTTTAAGACCTTTCGTCCCATTGCTCTATCGATATCAAAACCTTTCGTGCCATTTAGGTGTCGAATTTTTCCTGGCGAGCAATAACAAGCCTCTGATTTTTAGAAGGAACCGGCCTTTGGCCGGGAAATTTTTCTATCAAAATTTTTACAAATTTATCTTGAAAGGGGGTCTAGGGGGTGTTTTTCTAAGCTTGATGGAGGTCTAGCGAGGAAACTAAAAAATAAATAAATAAATAAATATATGGACCAAAAATCAAGCCCTACCCCCTTAAGGTGAGGTGAAAGTCTACGAGGGTTTACATAATAGGTGTGGTCACCTACGGTAAATATAATGTACAGTTGCCAACGTAAGGGAGTGGGTTGTATTTAGTCGTTTGTTTATTTATCTATTTATCTATCTATCTATCTATCTATTTTATTTATCTATCTATTTCTCTATATATCTATCTATCTATCTATCTATCTATTTATTTATCTATCTATTTATCTATACATCTATCGATCTATCTATCTATCAATCTATCTATTTATCTATTTGCTCTGGCCCATTCCCCATTTTTGGTATTTGATTTTTGTTTTTATTTATGTATTATTTATTATTTGTTATTGTTCTAGTTTCCTCCCCCGACCTCCATCAAGCTTATAGGCCTACTTCCCTTCCTTCCGTCCATACTCCCCCCCCTCCCCTGCCTTCCTTCCTTACTCTCTCCCTACCTCCCTTTCTTTCTTTCTTCCTTCCTTCCTCCCTCCCTCCCTCCCTTCCTTCCTTCCTTCCTTACTCCCGCCCTCCAAATCCTCCTTCCCTTCCTTACTCCCTCCCTCCCTCCAAACCCTCCTTCCCTCCCTTCCTCCCTCCAAACCCTCCATCCCCTCCTTAAGGAAGGAAGGGAGTAAGGTTTTCTGGTCACTTTTCTCCCTCATGTTTAGCCCCATTAGTTTTCAGATGTTAAGATGTTTCCCCCAATAGTTTGTCGATTTTAAGACCTTTCGCTCCATTTCTTCGTCAATATTTAGACCTTTCGTGCTATTTAGGTGTCGATTTTTTCCCTGGCGAACGATAGTGAACCTGTAATGGAAGAACCGACCTTCGGCAGGGAAATATTTCTACCGAAAAATTTACAAATTAATCTAGAAGGGGGATCTAACGGATGTTTTTATTTAAATTTGATAGAGGTCTAGGGAGGAAACTAGAAAAATAATGAATACATGCAAAAATCGCCCAAAAAGGGGATAGTGGCCTTTTTTTGGGCTATTAATTCATCTATCTATCTATCTATTGCCTGACGCCGTGATCCCCGAAGGGGTGGCCACGAACGAACCGCCCCCATGCACCTCTGTCCCCAGTCAGTCGACGCCCCTCCCCCCAACCAGCACCGCCTTCATTCATGTAGTTCCTCACTCCATCCTTCCACCTCATATTCGGTCTACCTCTCCCCCTCTGTCCCTCCACCTCGCTCTCGTACACCCTCTTAGTCATTCTCTCGCTTTCCATACGTTCCATATGGCCGAACCATCTCAAGTTGTTCCTTTTCACACTTTCCAGCACATCTACCTCCACACCACACCTCCTTCTTACTTCCTCATTAGTCTGTCTATCCCTCCATGTAATTCCGCACGCACTCCTTAAGTAATTCATTTCCACTGCTCTCACTCTTGGTCTGAGTCTCTCAACCAACGTCCATGCTTCGCTTCCGTAAGTCAGTGTCGGGATTACCACACTGTCATGCAAGGACTTCTTCACTTCCATACTGACCACCCTATTTCTTGTTACTGCTTTTAGCGTTCCTACAACCCTCTTCCCCTGTTGTACCCTCTCCCGCACCTCTTCATCCATAGTCCCATCTTTACTCAACACACTGCCCAGATACTTAAAAGAGTTGACGATCTCCATAGCCTGACCGTTCAGCTTCACCTCACACTCTGTGACTTCACCCCTTTCGAAGACCATAACCTTGCTCTTCCCCGTATTTACCTTCAAATTCCGTTTTTCGCACACTGTTCCAAACTCATTTACCAGACCCTGCAACTTCCCATTCATTATCACTCATCAGAACTGTATCATCTGCAAACAGCAGTATAGGTAGCTTCCACTCAATTCCCTCCCTTTTCAGCGATACACCAACATCCACTGCTCTTGATAGTATTTCTTTCATAACTCCATCCATATATACAGTAAACAACCACGGGGACATCACACACCCCTGTTTCAAACCAACATTCAGGTCAAAGAACTCGCTCTGCTCACTCTCCACACGTACTGCCGCCTTTGCACCCTCATACATGCTCTTCACTGCTTTTAGCAACTTGCCCTCTACTCCGTATATTCTAAGTACTTTCCACAAACCTTCTCTATCCACTCTGTCATAGGCCTTCTCCAAGTCCATAAAGGCAACATACACCTTTTGTTTCTTCTCCAGATACTTCTCCACAACACAATTCAGGGTAAAAATCTGATCTACACATCCTCTTCCCTTCCTAAAGCCTCCCTGCTCGTCGCCTATCCATTTCTCCGTTCTCACTCTCACTCTCTCAATCACTACCCTACTGTATACCTTCCCTACTACGCTTAGAAGACATATTCCTCGGTGGTTACCACACACTCCTCTTTCCCCTTTGCCCTTATATAGGGGGACTATTATGCCAGTCTTCCAGTCATCGGGTGCACTCCCCTTCTCCCATGCTAGTTTGCACATTTTCCATACCCATTCTATCACTATCTCACCACCATACCTCAACATTTCCCCACACACTCCATCTGTTCCTGGTGCTTTCCCCAACTTCACTCTTTTCATGGCTTCCCACACTTCTGACCTCCTGATCCCCACCTCCTCCTCCACCACTTCTCTTCTTCTCCCTCCCATACCATATCCAGCTATGTTTGCTGGCTCTTCATTCCTTTCATTTAGCAACTCACTGAAGTACTCCCTCCATCTTTCGACTCTCTCTTGCTTCTCGGCTAGCATTCTCCCATTCTTATCTTTCACACCCTTACTGTTTCCCTTGCTACCTTCCCTAACTTTCTTGACTTCTTTCCAGAACAGTTTCTTACTCTCCCTCCATTTTACACTCAGATTCCTTCCAAATTCCTCATCTACTCTTCTCTTACTTTCCTTCACTACTCTCTTCACCACCCTCTTACTCTCCACGTACCTCGCTCGTTTCTGTCTCTCGGAATCTTCATTCCCTCTACTACCCAACCACTCTCTATATGCTTTCTTCTTTTCTTCCACAGCTATTCTTACCTCTTCTGTCCACCATGCTGTACCTTTCACTCCCCTCCCTCTTCTCCTCACTCCACACACCTCCTCACATGCTGCACAGATCTCATCCTTAAACACCTTGCTCATCTCCTCCACTTCCTCCATAACTTCCAGGTCGAACCCACCTAGTCGTCTTTCCACTGCTCTCCTGTACTCCTCCCTGACTTCCTCCTCCTGCAACCTCTCCACCCTCCTCACCATTCCACCCTCCTCTTGCCTCCCTCCCGCTCTCCTCACCCACTTCTTTTGTATCCTAACCTTAGCTACCACTACATAATGATCAGACAGACCCCCTCCAATACCCCTATACACCCTAGCATCCATCACAGATTTCTTCATTCGTTCATCCACACATACATAATCAATCAATGACTTTCGTTCCACCACTGTCTTATCCTTCATTGTCAACATCCGTTTCCACGTGTACCTGTGGATCATTCTGTGTCGGAAGAAGGTGTTGGCTATCCACAGCCTCCTCCCCACACATACGTCCACAAGTGCACTACCATTCCCATTCACCTCTGATGGTACCCCCCACCCTCCCACCACTCCCTCAACTTTCCTATCACCCACCTTACCATTCATATCCCCAATCAGAAATATTCTTTCGTTCTTGTCAAACTTCTCCAGGCACGCCTCCACATTCATCCAGAACTCCTCTTTCTTTCTTTCAAGTATATCCTCTGTCGGGGCATACACGCATACAATCACCCACGTTTGTATTCCTACTTTCATTCTCACCCACACAATCCTTGAACCCACAGACCCATACTCTCTTACACATTCCTTCCATTTGCTACTTACAAACAAACATGCACCTTCTCTCGCTATTCCTTCACTCACTCCAGCACACACACCTATTCCACACTCCCACTCTCTCACATCTGAACCTTTCCATTTGGTCTCTGTCATTCCACATACATCCAGCCTGGCATTCACTAACACTTCCAGAACCTCTCTCTCTTTTGTGCCATCATTCATGCCACTAACATTCCATGTCGCCATTCTCAGAATGTCCGAAGGCATGTCCTTAGTCGGTCGTGGTTCGTCAACGTTGGTTCCGTCCGCATCCGAGGCTGTTCGTTCGTTTTTTTTTGCTTAGATATTTTTTCCGGGTGGGGGTCGCAAGCCCACCGACCCGAATATTAATTCATGTATTCATTTATTTTTTAGTTTCCTCGCTAGACCTCCATTAAGCTCAGAAAAATACCCCCTAGACCCCCCCTTCAAGTTAAATTTGTAAATTTTTCGGTAGAAAAATTTACCAGCCAAAGGCTGGTTCCTCTTTAATTACAGGCTCGCTATCGCTCGCCAGTAAAAAGCGACACCTTAGGTTTGTCGCTCACTGCCTACACCTGACCTCACACCTCGTCAACCTAGCCCCCAGTTCTTTTATCCTCTCCTTAATCTTAAAAATCCGCTCTTCACACTTCACTGCCTCTGCTACTTCTTCCTCTGACATCTGTATCTTTGCGTCTGTATCCCCCTCTTGCTCTCCTTCCATTGCTGTTCCTTCCTCGTTGATGCTCATCAACGTATCTTTATCTCCTTCTATCTCTCCCTCTATGCCCTTTTCTATCGCTCCCTCAGTTTCCCTTTGCATTTTCTCGGTTGCATTAAACTCGATCGTAATCGTAGTTTTATCGGCTGTCACCACCACGGATCTGACATGTTTATCGGCTGTCACCACCACGGATCTGACATCTTTTTTTAGTTCCCTGATTTCTGAATTCTTTCGAGTCATCTCCTCGATCAGATCCCAGATATCTTCGTACATAGAGTTATTTTGCGCTTGCAGTACCGCGAAATCGCTATCCCTCTTTCCAATCTCCTCAGCCTGCTCACTGATTTCGCTCTCATTCTTTTCGATCTCCTGATTCTGCTCACCGATTTCAGTATCGTCTCTCCCTATGTTCCCTAGTTCCTTGATTTCCGAGTTCTTTCGAGTCGTCTCCTCAATCAGATCCCAGATATCTTCGTACATAGAGTTATTTTGCGCTTGCAGTACCGCGAAATCGCTATCCCTCTTTCCAATCTCCTCAGCCTGCTCACTGATTTCGCTCTCATTCTTTTCGATCTCCTGATTCTGCTCACCGATTTCAGTATCGTCTCTCCCTATGTTCCCTAGTTCCTTGATTTCCGAGTTCTTTCGAGTCGTCTCCTCGATCAGATCCCAGATATCTTCGTACATAGAGTCGTTTTCCACTTGCAGTTCCGCCATTTCGCTATCTTTTTCCCCGATCTCCGCGGCTAGGTCACGGATTTCACTCTCGTATTTCTGCATTTCCGCCTGTATTTCCCATTCCCATGTTAAATCCGTAACGTCACAAATTTGTTCCCGATTTTGTTTCTCCGCTGCCTCTTCCTCCTCCACCTCTTCCTCCACTTCTCTTTCCTCCTCCTCCCCTTCTTCTTCCTCCACTAGTACTCTTCCCTCCTCCTCCACCTCCCCCTCTTCCACTACTCTTTCCTCCTCCTCCACCTCCTTTCCTTCCTCCACAAATCTACGGCGCATCATCTCCACATTCCCCTCCACCCGTTCCATTTTCTTCCACGTCTGTTTCCAGACCTCCTCCTGTTCCACCACCCTTCGCTCCACATTCCTCAAGCCCACACCCGACTGTTCCACACCGTTCCCCATGCCCTCCCCAAGTTCCCCTTCATCCATCACCCGTCGTTCCACCTCTTCGAAGCTACGGAACCCATCTAAGCTCTCTTCCACCCGTTCCCCCTGTTCCTCCACGCAGCGCAGCAACGCCACTTCACGGTCCTTTCGCTCCTAGTTCTTCCGTTTCACCCAAGCCCTCAATTTCCAGGCCCCATAGAGGGCCGCTGACCCAATGAGAAGTCCCTGCGCGGCTTTCTTAAACATTATGATGTCTGATACGGATTTACTTTAGATTTTGAGATTCGATTTATCCTACAATAGACAAAACTATTCTAGTATCTTTATTTACTAAGCGATTAAGAAAATGTACGATCACTTTAAAAGCAAGCAAAATTCTATAAAGTTTGCCGTTTGAACTTTTGAAATATAATTTTCATTTATAGGCAAAGTGGAATTGTTACAAGAATTTGACATATTGTAATGACTGTCTGTGTGTGTGTGACTGTCTCTGTGTGTGTGTGTGTGTGTGTGTGTGTGTGTGTGTGTTCCATAGTAGCATTATAGTGATCATGGTGGTAGTAGTAGTGCTGATGGTGATAGTAGTAATGATGATGGTGATATAGTAGGGATAATGATGATAATAGCAGTGATGATGGTGATAGTAATAGTTATGATGGTGACAGTGGTGGTGATGGTGATAGTAGCAGTGATGGTGATATTAGCAGTGATGATGGTGATAGTAGTTTTGATGATGGTGACAGTAGTGATGATGGTGATAGTAGCAGTGATGGTGATATTAGCAGTGATGATGGTGATAGTAGTTGTGATGATGGTGACAGTAGTGATGATGGTGATAGTGTGATAGTAGCACTGATGGTGATATTAGCAGTGATGATGGTGATAGTAGTTGTGATGATGGTGACAGTAGTGATGATGGTGATAGTAGCACTGATGGTGATATTAGCAGTGATGATGGTGATAGTAGTTGTGATGATGGTGACAGTAGTGATGATGGTGATAGTGTGATAGTAGCACTGATGGTGATATTAGCAGTGATGATGGTGATATTAGCAGTGATGATGGTGATAGTAGTTGTGATGATGGTGACAGTAGTGATGATGGTGATAGTAGCAGTGATGGTGATATTAGCAGTGATGATGGTGATAGTAGTTGTGATGATGGTGATATTAGCAGTGATGATGGTGACAGTAGTGATGATGGTGATAGTAGTTGTGATGATGGTGACAGTAGTGATGATGGTGATAGTAGCACTGATGGTGATATTAGCAGTGATGATGGTGATAGTAGTTGTGATGATGGTGACAGTAGTGATGATGGTGATAGTAGCAGTGATGGTGATATTAGCAGTGATGATGGTGATAGTAGTTGTGATGATGGTGACAGTAGTGATGATGGTGATAGTAGCAGTGATGGTGATAGTAGTTGTGATGATGGTGATAGTAGTTGTGATGATGGTGACAGTAGTGATGATGGTGATAGTAGCACTGATGGTGATATTAGCAGTGATGATGGTGATAGTAGTTGTGATGATGGTGACAGTTGTGATGATGGTGACAGTAGTGATGATGGTGATAGTAGTTGTGATGATGGTGATAGTAGTGATGATGGTGACAGTAGTGATGATGGTGATAGTAGCACTGATGGTGATATTAGCAGTGATGATGGTGATAGTAGTTGTGATGATGGTGACAGTTGTGATGATGGTGACAGTAGTGATGATGGTGATAGTAGTTGTGATGATGGTGATAGTAGTGATGATGGTGACAGTAGTGATGATGGTGATAGTAGCACTGATGGTGATATTAGCAGTGATGATGGTGATAGTAGTTGTGATGATGGTGACAGTTGTGATGATGGTGACAGTAGTGATGATGGTGATAGTAGTTGTGATGATGGTGACAGTAGTGATGATGGTGATAGAGATCTAGCGAGGAAACTAAACATTAAATAAATAAATACGTAAATAAATACTGTCTAAAATAGCCACTACCCCTGCTTTTGTTATTTCTGTCCTTTTCTCTCTTTCTCTGGCTTGTATCCATTCGGCCCCATTTAGCCAACTATTTTAAGACGTTTATCCCCATCTAGGTGTCGATTTGTTCCTGGCGAGCGAGAGCGAGCCAGCATTACATGAAGAAATCCGGCTTCGCCGGAGACATTTTTCTATCGAAAAATGTACAAATTTAGCCTGCTGTCAAACAAAAATAAAAAATATGCTGGCTCACTACCGCTCACCAGTAAAAAAAATGACACCTGGATTGGGATAAACGTCTTAAAATAGTAGGCTGAATGGGGCCAAATGGATACAAGCCAGAGAAAGATAGAAAAGGACAGAACAAAACTAACCACTAGCCCCTTAACCCCTACAGTACTGGTGACGTCCTTTTCATCATGCTGTGTCAACTATTAGAAGAGTTTATTCAGCTTAGGAAGGACCTCTAGCAATAGTAAGGCTTCAAGCTATCTCAACCAACCCTTTTGACTACCACACATCCTTCCTAAGCTGTATAATAGCGTCTACATATAGCTAGAGTCAAAGATAAAAGAGATGACCTAGATGTGTGTTCATTGTTTTATGTTGTGTTGTCCCTATTCGGGCTCTGTCTTGAGTCGGCCACCCCCTCAACACAAATAAAAAATAAAAAATAATAACAATATATTTTGTATTAATTTCACCACACCACCAAACACCTCCAATGAAATTAATGAAAGCATATATGTGATCCACCGGGATTCGAGCCTGGGTTATTACACACATATTTTCAGACACCTTAACCATTACACCACCATGACGGTTAAATAAATAAATAAATAACAAATACAAAAAATTAAAAAATAGGAAAATTGGGGATTGGCCCTGAGTATATAGATAAATAGATAGATAGATATAACATATAACACACGTCGCTGGTACTCAAAGGGTTAACCTATTCTTTACTGAGATGTCCTTTTGGTTATATTATAGTTATATTTAGACTATTTTGGTTATATTATAGTTATATTTAGACTATTTTGGTTATATTATAGTTATATTTAGACTATTTTGGTTATATTATAGTTATATTTAGACTATTTTGGTTATATTATAGTTATATTTAGACTATTTTGGTTATATTATAGTTATATTTAGACTATTTTGGTTATATTATAGTTATATTTAGACTATTTTGGTTATATTATAGTTATATTTAGACTATTTTGGTTATATTATAGTTATATTTAGACTATTTTGGTGATATTATAGTTATATTTAGACTATTTTGGTGATATTATAGTTATATTTAGACTATTTTGGTTATATTATAGTTATATTTAGACTATTTTGTGCAGTTTAATTAAGAAGGATCTATGGTAGTACAAAGGGTTAAGTGAAATAGTTCGAAGCCTCTTATTGGCTGGTTACCCTTTTTATACTTAATAAAATCATCTAATAGTTGCCAGAATAGGATGAAAAGGAGGTCGCCGGTACTCAAAGGGTTAACAGTATGTTATTATAATTATATTGTGTGTGGAGGCTAACCTAACTACTACTTTCCCTATGGTTACCACAACACCACATGTCTCTACCTCTCTCTCCCCCCACCCTCTCTCTCCCCCCACCCTCTCTCTCCCCCCACCCTCTCTCTCCCCCCACCCTCTCTCTCCCCCCACCCTCTCTCTCCCCCCACCCTCTCTCTCCCCCCACCCTCTCTCTCCCCCCACCCTCTCTCTCTAGTTCTAACTCTAACTCTGTCTCTCTGCTATCTCAATAAAGAGTTAACTCAAATAAAATCTCTCTCTCTCTGTCTGTGTCTGTCTGTCTGTCTTCCAGGATTCGAAACTAGGACACCACATACATAACTTACACGTTCTAACCATTACACCATCAAGACCTGGCCTGGCCTCGAACCAGGGTCAATAGGTATTCAGCTTGACCAATAATATAATATCAACTAGACAAAATGTGGTTTAACACTATTTGATCCGACGTCTTAAGGGTTATTTTGATATTTCGTGTAATTATTATTGAGGATTTTGCTTCTTTTTATTATTATTATTATTAGTATTAGTATTATCACTATGTTTATTATTATTAATAATATTATTATTATTATTATTATTATTATTATTGTTATTATTTGTCCTTTAGCCTTCCAAGATTTCCTTTTAACTATAAAATGCCACCCAGACCCCATTCAAGGTAAATTTGCACATTTTTCGATAGGAATGATTTTTTTCTTAGTTACAAGCTCGCTATTGTTCATCCAGAAAAAAAATCGACACCTAAATGGGGTGAACTGCATCTTATTATCGGCAAATAAATAGGGTGAACTGTCTCCTAACTATGTGTGTACATGCTTAGATTGATATGCAGGATTCGAAGTTGCATAATAAATCGTAGGCAGTGTCCACCAACCTTTTAACTGTCTTCGTGGTGCGATGTATAAGGTGTTGATTTTCGGTGTGAGCATCCTGGGTTCGAGTCCACGGACTGCCACATGTGTTTGTAAATTTCATTAATCGATTTTAGGAGTATGGTTGGTTGTTGGAAGGAACATAATAATGGAGCTAAACAGGGGAGGTTTTAAAAGACCATAGCCACAACAATAATTATTGATCAAATTAAAAACACACACACACACACACACACACACACAATATTTTTGTTCTATGTGAGTGAGGGAGAACTGCCTGTAGCGAGTGCCTCCCCCAGAGTTGAAAGAGTGACAGGGCCAACATCAAGGGACGTTCGAGCCAAAATGCCTGGACACACGGAGTTTGAAGCAATTTAAGTCATAGGAAGAGGGAAAGACTGATTCTGGGAGAGAGTTCCAGAGCTCAGCTGCTGAACAGAAGAAAGATTGAGAGTAAAATTTCACTCTTGGATTGGAGAGCTGCACAGAGTAGGAGTGGGATTGTGTTGCAAGACACAATCCCATATATATATATATATATATACTGTTCAAATGGCTAAAGTTTTAAGTCGTTAAGTTATGTCAAGGTTCAACCGCTCAAATAATTATAGTGCTTAAAAAACAAACCCCATGCTTTCTACAACTCATGACCCATCCACCCACTTCCCTACACACATACACATAACACACACGAACCTCACCCCCCCCCCACACACACACATAAACCTCCCCCTCCCCCCTTTCCCTCCACACACACACACACACACACACACTAATAATTACACTGACGAAAACGGGAGATGGTTGAAGCCAAGAAGAACCAGCCAATGGGGAGAGAGGACAAGGCGAGGTTTGTATCAGCCAATCGGGAGAGAGGATTGAGCTATGGGTGGGGGAGGGGGTGCACGACCCAGCCAATGAGGAGGGAAGAGAGAGAGGGGGAGGTTGTAGAGTATATAAAGGGGTACAACCAGCCATTTGACATCAGTATTCATCTTCTTGTCTTGGGAGTATACACACACATACTACCTTCCCATCACCATGTATCGCTTCCTGATCGTAAGTATACAGTTAACAAAAGTATATATAATTATTCTATAACTATCAATCATTTGTCTGGCTGACTAGTTTTTGTTAGTCACTTTGACTAACTTTGATAATTCTGGATTAATCGTGAGATCGAATTAATATTGAAAGGAAATAGTCTTCGTAATTTTTTAAATAACATTATACTCTTAACTATTCTACATACATACATACAAGTTTAAAGACCGTTTTGTCCACAGAGAGTGTGGTTACAGTCACACGTCCTAAATGGCAGTTTTCCAGGCGGCCCTGTTAAGGGCCGCCTCTGTTGTCAAGTTTTATATTTTGAGATTGGAACGGAGTACCCGATCCCACGTCATTCTAGGTCTACCCCTACGCACGCCTCCCCCCCACGTTTACAGTCCGGCATTTCTTTACACAGTTCTGATAATCCACTCTCTCCATGTGTCCAAACCAACCAAGTCGGCTTGTACGCATCACTTCGCTGACACTCCTAATGCCCAGACGTAACACGTCTTCTTAATTCCTCACTCGATACCCCGTCCCTGAGATTAACCCCACATATCCATCTCGCCATTCTCTTCTCATTCCATTCCAAATGAGTAATAATGAACACAGCACTGAAATACATTAACCCATTCAGTACCAGTAACGGCTCCCTGCCGTCAGTAGATAAATCATTCCCCAGTCCCAGCAATGGCAGGGAGCCGTCAGTAATATACTTTCCTTGTAAATGTCAATATCAGGCAATGCCTGGTAACACGACCGTTTGAGCACTGCTCTAGAGTTGGCAACACTTCTCAGCTTATATGCAAGCCTCTGCAGGCTGGGAGAGCCAGTATTCCTCCATCTTTTGAGGTGGAAGGTTGTTATATCTTGCCATTTTGACCACATTGCTTGGGACTGGGGGGACTTTTATTACTGTATCCTATGGTACAGTAGGGGTTAAAGAGATAGCTGGGTCGATATTTTTATGAGTAGGCGATGTATAATGTTGTAGAAGCGATATCCTACTAATAATCTATAACATATATCTGTAAAATCTCAGTGTATACCATCTCTTCTACTCCTCTCTATCAATTCATCTCTCAACATATCCATCTTTCTAGCTCTCCCATTATGTATCTCTCAACATATCCATCTCTCTAACTCCAGCTAAGTGCCCTATATCTCTTATCATATCAATCTAGCTATCTCTCATTAAGTATCTCTCAATCTCTCCAACAAACTATCTCTCAACATACCTATCTCTCTAGCTCTCTCATTACATATATCTCAATCTCCCCCCCCCCCTCATTTCAGTAGAGAAATTCAAGAAGAAAGTAGATAGTATTTTGAACACTTTGTAAAGAGTGTAGTGCACCACTAAACAGTCTCTCTCTCTCCTTCCACTTCGAGTGTCTCCCCGGAATGGACCGCAAGGTCTCTGAAATACTAACTATTCCTTGTAACTCTCTCCCCCCCCCCCCCCAGCTAAGTGCCCTAGCAGCCATTGCTCTAGGAGACAGCTACCAGACGCCCATCCCCATTTTGAAGGACGAACGGACCCAGAACGCCTACGGAGAATACAGCGTGGACTTCGAGACTGGCAACGGTATCTCCCGGAACGAAGCCGGCAAACAGGGAGATGGTCAAGAGAGCTCTGGAGGCTGGAAGTAAGTGATATAAAGATACTATATACATTAACTTGTACAAATACAAACACACACACACACACACACACACACATAAACACACCAACACGGCAAACACACAAAAAGTTTTGGATGGCATCAACTCAGCTTGGCCAGCACACAGAACACTTCTCGTTACAATTGATACCATTCCCTGCCACAACCTTACAAACAAAATGTTCAACACAAAGAAGCACAACACAAAAGGATGGCCGGCCAACTATCTAGCAGGCAGATGCGCCCATGTAACACTTGCCAGCCAGCCATCGAACACCAGAAGATTTGCAAATAGAGTCCCTCAAGGATCTGTCTTGTCACCAACATTCTTTAACCTATACATGCATAGCCTACCCATACCCCACACACCCCAGATACACACAGCCTCTTATGCAGACGACATAACACTCATATGCACACATAAAGATGGAAACACAGCACAACTCCTCCAACCGTACCTCAACACACTACACGACTGGTTCACCACAAACAGACTCAAACTAGCTTCAGCCAAATCTACAGCGACCTAAACTGGATAGTAATACATAGTCATATCCCTCAACTCACCTATAACAACACACACACACACACACACACCACCTAAAGTGCTTAGTGTAACATGTACAGTCACATGCTTTCATCAAATTCAGTTGGGGCTTATTGGTGTTAAGAAGGATGTTAAAAATAATACAATACATCAATGTCATTCAAGCAACATATTACTGTACTAGCAATAAGAACAAAATGATACCAAGACTAAACCTCCTCCACCCCCTTTACTAATCTTAATTTGCTCCACCTCTCATATTGATCCATACTACTCCACCCCTTCACTGATCCAACCTAAACTCTTAAACTGATCCATGTGACCTTACTTCTCCCCCTCCCCAGATACACTGCCCCGGGAGGTGAGGAGATCGCCCTGACCTTCAGCGCCGGAGTTGATGGGTATGTGCCCGAGGGTGCCCACCTTCCCGTAGCCCCAGTGGCGCCTGCCCTCCCCTACGAGCGATCTGACAACTAAGCTCAACCGCGCAGCCTAGGTTAATCGACCACTTGCGAGTTTTGGTCTATAATGTAGTTAGAGTTGTGGCCATCAATATTTAGCTGAATTATCTGCTAAAACTACGGTCATAACAAATTTATATATACATAAAACCAAATGTATCATACTTTTCATCCATCAGAAACCTACATTATTATTGTATTTCTGTTTAATATCGATGTTTATGGCTCCAACTTCCTTACAGCCTGAAACTCGCAAGTGGTCAATTGATCACTTGCGAGTTTTGGTTTACAAGGCAGTTGGAGTTGTGGCCATCGATATTTAGCAGAATTATCAGACAAAATGCGGTCATAATACATAATATATCAACACATATAACCGAATGGATCATATTTCGTATCAATCAGAAATCCACATAATTATTACATTATTATCTCTTCAATATCGATGTTCACGGCTCCAACTTCCATATAGCCTTCTAAATATATTCTGGCAACGATTATGCCCAAGCCCTAGCGAATCAACCAACCCGAACACACGGATTTGAGACATCACTTGAAAGGTCTATAAATCTAAATAATGACCAGTTAAATGAGTTTAGTCCTGTATTTAATCTGTCTCTCTCTCGCTCTCTCTCTCTCTCTCTCTCTCTCTCTCTCTCAGCTATAACCACTGCTTTTGTTTTCTCTCTCTCTCTCTCTCTCTCTCTCTCTCTCTCTCTCTCTCTCTCTCTCTCTCAGCTATAACCACTGACATTAGTTTGGGTCTCTCTCTCTCTCTCTCTCTCTCTCTCTCTCTCTCTCAGCTATAACCACTGACATTAGTTTGGGTCTCTCTCTCTCTCTCTCTCTCTCTCTCTCTCTCTCTCTCTCTCTCTCTCTCTCTCTCTCTCTCTCTCAGCTATAACTACTGAAATTAGTTTGGGTTTCTCTCTCTCTCTCTCTTATATACCTTTATACAATTTATCTCCACGTAATTATATTTATTATATGTCTACAATATTTATATCTGCAACGTTTCATTCTTGTATATGCTTGTAAATAAAATGACTAGCTGAACTTCTGATTTTAATATTGTACCGCCATCGACCATGTCATATGAATTGAACACTTAACCCTTTCACACATTTATGACGCAGAGGTTGCCAGATTGGCAATAAGAAATAGTTATCTCACTCTTATAATGACCTCTCCATAATTAGTTTTCTGCCCACAGCTAACTCAAAGACAACTGCAGAGGTTGAAGTAACTAAACTAAAGGTTTCTAAATACCCCTGATGGTAACAAAGGCTTTAAAACCCACTGGCTGCAGCTATGTTTGGGTTATTTAGGGCATATTCAGGCACTCCTGAATGATAAATCAAGCATCTGCATTAAATGAACTGTATTCTGCCGAAAACTAGGCAAAAATAGCTTCAAAATGAGACCAGAACGGGCCCCGTACGTGGTCTGGTTCACCCGCAGCGGTGCCAGTGAAACGCGGGAAACCCGCTATTTGGTAGCACTTGCTCGCTTGGCTACACTGTTGTGAGAGAGAGAGAGAGACCCGCGCGAGAGACAGTCTACCTCAGTGAGCCGCTCGCTGCTCTGACGGACGGAGGTGGGCCCCTCACGCTCCCGCCCACTGACACTCGATTTTTCCGTTTTTTACAAGCCTGGAAATTGCTGTAAATTGCCAGGACGTTCAAGAACGTCACCCGCAGCGAAAGGGTTAAAGTATCCCCAATAGGCTCAAAATTGCATCATATGTCGGAGAGGGTTAAGCCGGTATCACACGAGCGCTTTTTCCCTCAACATTTATCCTCAATACTGGTCTGGCAGCTTATGTGGCCAACAAAATTATATAATAATTGGGTCACCTAAATTCATCTACCATCAGTCTAGTTTCCGATACCAGTGCAAAATATTCCAAAAAAGTTGCCAGAAAAATGTTGAACATTTGAGAGAGTCCTAATTACCCCTTTGACTCCTAGAGGGCAATTTTTGTTCTGTTGTCTGGCTATTATTAGACGATTTTATTCAGATTTGGAAGGGTATGTGGAAATCAGAGGGTTAATTGAGATAGTCTTTACCCCTTTCAGTTCCCACAGATCCTTCCTAAGTTGTATAAAATCGTCTAATGTCAGCCAAAACAAAGTGAAAAAGTAAAAAATAAATAAAAATAAGATAAATATATAATGTATATTTTATCCCTTGCTTGCTTCCCACACAGCCTTCGGAAACTGAGAAAATTCGCTTAAACCTCTGAAGATTAGGAGGCATTTTGGCAGTTTATTCTGGCTTTCATTAGACGATTATATCCAGCTTAGGAAGGATCTATGGGAATGACAAGGGCAAGGACTATCTCCACTAACCCTCTGACTTCCACACACCCTTCCTAATCTGAATAAAACCGTCTAACAATAGCCAGAAAATCATAAAAGAAATGCGCCATCGTATCTCCAAAGGGTTATCGCGCTACACTCCTAAT
The DNA here is from genome assembly GCA_037953745.1 of Lithodes maja. Taxonomy (NCBI): domain Eukaryota; kingdom Metazoa; phylum Arthropoda; class Malacostraca; order Decapoda; family Lithodidae; genus Lithodes; species Lithodes maja. The sequence continues at coordinate 18,805 of JBAKBP010015425.1, read as the reverse complement.
TAATTGTCATACTATCCTTCCAATATACCGTTCAGGGGGGTGACCTGCTTTTTCTCTCTTATTCTCTCTTTCTCTGGCTTGTATCCATTCGGTCCCATTCAGCCTACTGCTGTAACACGTTTATCCCCATCCAGGTGTCGATTTCTTCTGCGAGCCAGCATTGTATGGAGAAATCCGGCTTCGCCGGACACATTTTTCTATCGAAAAATGTAAATATTTAGCCTGATGTATAGAACAATGTTTAATAATATGCTTGCTCGCTACCGCTTGTCAGGAAAAAATCGACACCTGGATGGGGATAACCGTCTTAAAACAGTGGGCTAAATGGGGCCGAATGGATACAAGAAGAGAGAGAGTGATAGAGAGTACGGTAAATATGAATGTAGCTATCTAGGGCTGAGCTATAATGGAGGAATCAATATTTAAGGGGGGGGGGGACGTATTTATTTGCTTATTTATCCCTTTGAGTACCAGCGACGTGTGTTATATTCTATTCTAGCTACATTTAGACGATACTATGCAGCTTAGGAAGGATCTGCAGTAGCTAAAAGGATCGGTTGACATTGTGTGAAGCCTTAGTAACCCCAGAGATCCTTCCTAATCTGAATAATATCGTCTAAGAGTTGCCAAAGGGGTTATGTATCCATTATTTTTTAGTTTCCTCCCTAAACCTCCATCAAGCTATAAAAACTCTCCCTAGACCTCCCTTTCATGATCAATTTGTACATTTTTCGGCCGGGACTTCCTTCTAAAATTACAGGCTCGCTATCGCTCGCCAGGAAAAAATCTACACCTAAATGGCACGAAAGGTCTTAATGTTGACACAGAAATGGGGCGAAAAGTCATAAAATCGCCAAACTAATGGGCTGAACGTCTTAAAATATAAAAACTAATGGGGCTAAGCATGAGGGAGAAGGGGGGCCAGAAAAAACGACCCATCTCCCCTTAATGGTTAATCTTTTCAGTGTGTGTGTTTGAGAGAGAGAGAGAGATAATAATAATAATACAATGTTTATTTCCACTTAAAAGTGGTTATTCTGCTCATAATTACAATTACAAAGTGTACATTAAGTATTAACTTAGGTATAAACTTAGGTATAAGGTATAAACTTAGATTGTACATACACATTAAGATGCATATATACACGCAATACATACATATACAGTATATACCAACATGCCCATACATACACCCATATTTATACATACATATACCGTACATACACATACGCACACATATATATATATACATATATACGTACATACACACATATACATCCACACACATATACTGTAGGCCTACGTATATACACATACACACACATACCCACATGCATATACATTATACATATATATATATATATATATATATATATATATATATATATATATATATATATATATATACCGGTATATACATACACACATACACATACATACATACATGCTCACATGGATACAACTGTATATATACACAAACACATACATATACATACGCATTACATACAGTACATACCCATACAACATATTATCTACATATATAATTATGCATACAATCCTGTAAATATTAATAGAAGCATATATACATACTTGAATACATCCATAAATATATACTGCAAAATAAGGACATATTGAATACTGTATATAGTTTATATGTATCTATATTGAAATACCCACATACTGTATATACAGTCATAAACATATGAATAAGAATATATAGGACATTATATTACCATAGAGAACAATGAGGCCCGATATTTAGATTATGTATTATTTAATAAGTTCTTTTTCAACTTTGATTTAAATGCATGTACGGTATTTGCCTCTTTGATATCCGATGGTAGTTGATTCCATAACTTAGGACCTGTTACAGACATACAGTAGCTCTGGCTCCCGAGTCAGTCTTGGTTCTGGGGACATAAAGATTGTGTTGTTGTCTTGTATTACTATCGGTAATATTGTTAACAGTTGGGAGAGGTAGGAAGTGATCTGGGTAGTGGTGGGTGACTTTTAAAAAAATAGTTACTACTGAATTAAAAGTAATTTGTTTCTTTATGCTTAGCCATTGTAATTCTTTGAAAATGGGTGTAACGTGATCATACTTCCTAGCTTTACCATCTGCGACTCTTGCCGCGAAGTTTTGCAACCTTTGAACCTTCGTGATTAGTGATGCATTAGTCGTCACCCAAATCATATTACAGAAGTTCAGAATGCTTAATACTAGTGATTGTACAACTGCGATTCCAGTTGATTTATCAAAATAATGTTTTGTTCTATTTATGTATAATATGGACATGGCCGCCATTACTGTTGTTGTTGTTGTTGTTGTTGTTTGGCTTATATGTTTGTCGAAGGTCATGAATATACTGATCCAAATGAACACCAAGGTTTTTTACGTGGATGGATGGTTGGATTTTGGTATCACCGAATTGAATGGTGGTGTTGCTTGGTATTTTTGATATGATTTGACGTGTTCCTATGAAGATACACTGAGTCTTTTTGGTGTTCAGCAATAGACCATTTTCTTGGAAGTAAGCATTTGCAACCCGTAAAGTTTCTTCACATCTAGCGATTAGATTATTTAATTCGTTTAATTGACCACTGTGAAGGAACTGTGTGTCGTCAGCATAGTGTGCTAGTAGGCAATGTTTTATGTATTTTAGTATATCATTGACAAAAATAATGAAGAGAATTGGTCCTAAAATAGACCCTTGAGGGACTCCGTAAGGGGTTTTTGCTATGGAGAAAATAGTATTATTTATGCGGACGGACTGTGTTCTTTCACAGAGGTAATCCTCGAACCAGAAAGAGTCAATGTTATTTTGTTATTTTTTAATAAGAATATTATGGTTTACACTATCAAACGCCTTAGACAAGACTCACAGAGGGTTAAGAGGGATATGTGTTTGTTGTCCATGTTGTCATAAATCTTGTCTGTGATAACTGTGAGTGCTGTTTCAGTAGAGAGTTTGGGTCTGAAGCCATGTTGTGAGTTTGATATAATGTTATTGTTTTCTAAGAAATTAGCGAGTTGGTTAGCAACGATCTTCTCTCGATGATTTTAGAAAAAATTGGGAGAAGAGAAATTGGGCGATAATTACTAGTATTATTAGGGTCTCCAGTTTTGTACAATGGAGTAACTAGCGCATGTTTCCAGGATGAAGGAAATTTACCTGTGACTATGGATGTATTAATAATGACTGTAAGATAATATATTATTACGTTAAGAGTCTTTTATGAATTTGAGAGAGAGAGAGAGAGTGTCACATAGACGCACACACATTCGCTCTCCACGTTCCAGCCAATGACGAGAGGAGGTGGGGGGGGGGGGGGGGGGTTGTAGAGTATATAAACGAGGGCCACCAGTCATTTGACATCAGTATTCATCTTCTTGTCTTGGGAGTATACACACACATACTACCTTCCCATCACCATGTATCGCTTCCTGATCGTAAGTATACAGTTAACAAAAGTATATATAATTATTCTATAACTATCAATTAATCATTTGTCTGGCTGACTAGTTTTTGTTAGTCACCAATAAATAATCACTTTGACTAACTTTGACCATTCTGGATTAATCGTGAGATCGAATTAATCTATCTATCTATTGCCTGACGCCGTGATCCCCGAAGGGGTGGCCACGAACGAACCGCCCCCATGCACCTCTGTCCCCAGTCAGTCGACGCCCCTCCCCCCAACCAGCACCGCCTTCATTCATGTAGTTCCTCACTCCATCCTTCCACCTCATATTCGGTCTACTTCTCCCCCTCTGTCCCTCCACCTCGCTCTCGTACACCCTCTTAGTCATTCTCTCGCTTTCCATACGTTCCATATGGCCGAACCATCTCAAGTTGTTCCTTTTCACACTTTCCAGCACATCTACCTCCACACCACACCTCCTTCTTACTTCCTCATTAGTCTGTCTATCCCTCCATGTAATTCCGCACGCACTCCTTATGTAATTCATTTCCACTGCTCTCACTCTTGGTCTGAGTCTCTCAACCAACGTCCATGCTTCGCTTCCGTAAGTCAGTGTCGGGATTACCACACTGTCATGCAAGGACTTCTTCACTTCCATACTGACCACGAATTAATATTGAAAGGAAATAGTCTTCGTAATTTTTTAAATAACATTATACTCTTAACTATTCTACATACATACATACAAGTTTAAAGACCGTTTTGTCCACAGAGAGTGTGGTTACAGTCACACATCCTAAATGGCAGTTTTCCAGGCGGCCCTGTTAAGGGCCGCCTCTGTTGTCAAGTTTTATATTTTGAGATTGGAACGGAGTACCCGATCCCACATCATTCTAGGTCTACCCCTACGCATCACCTCCCCCCCACGTTCACAGTCCGGCATTTCTTTACGCAGTTTTGATAATCCACTCTCTCCATGTGTCCAAACCAACCATGTCGGCTTGTGCGCATCACTTCGCTGACACTCCTAATGCCCAGACGTAACACGTCTTCTTAATTCCTCGCTCGATACCCAGTCCCTGAGATTAACCCCACATATCCATCTCACCATTCTCTTCTCATTCCACTCCAAATGAGTAATAATGAACACAGCACTGAAATACATTAACCCATTCAGGACCAGCAACGGCTCTCTGCCGTCAGTAGATAAATCACTCCCCAGTCCCAGCAACGGCAGGGAGCCGTCGGTAATATAATTTCCTTGTAAATGCCAGTATCAGGCAATGCCTGGTAGCACGACCGTTTGAGCACTGCTCTAGAGTTGGCAACACTTCTCAGCTTATATGCAAGCCTCTGCAGGCTGGGAGACCCAGTATTCCTCCATCTTTTGAGGTGGAAGGTTGTTATATCTTGCCATTTTGACCACATTGCTTGGGACTGGGGGGACTTTTATTACTGTATCCTATGGTACAGTAGGAGTTAAAGAGATAGCTGGGTCGATATTTTTATGAGTAGGCGATGTATAATGTTGTAGAAGCGATATCCTACTAATAATCTATAACATATATCTGTAAAATCTCAGTGTATACCATCTCTTCTACTCCTCTCTATCAATTCGTATCTCTAGCTCTCCCATTATGTATCTCTCAACATATCCATCTCTCTAACTACAGCTAAGTGCCCTATATCTCTTATCATATCAATCTAGCTATCTCTCATTAAGTATCTCTCAATCTCTCCACCAATCTATCTCTCAACATACCCATCTCTCTAGCTCTCTCATTACATATATCTCAATCTCCCCTTCCCCCCCCCCCCCCTCTTTTCAGTAGAGCAATTCAAGAAGAAAGTAGATAGTATTTTGAACACTCTGTAAAGAGTGTAGTGCACCACTAAACAGTCTCTTTCTCTCCTTCCACTTTGAGTGTCTCCCCGGAATGGACCGCAAGGTCTCTGAAATACTAACTATTCCTTGTAACTCTCTCTCCCCCCCCCCCCCAGCTAAGTGCCCTAGCAGCCATTGCTCTAGGAGACAGCTACCAGACGCCCATCCCCATTTTGAAGGACGAACGGACCCAGAACGCCTACGGAGAATACAGTGTGGACTTCGAGACTGGCAACGGTATCTCCCGGAACGAAGCCGGCAAACAGGGAGATGGTCAAGAGAGCTCTGGAGGCTGGAAGTAAGTGATATAAAGATACAATATACATTAACTTGTACAAATACAAACACACACACACACACACACACACACACACACACACATAAACACACCAACACGGCAAACACACAAAAAGTTTTGGATGGCATCAACTCAGCTTCGCCAGCACACAGAACACTTCTCGTTACAATTGATACCATTCCCTGCCACAACCTTACAAACAAAATGTTCAACACAAAGAAGCACAACACAAAAGGATGGCCGGCCAACTATCTAGCAGGCAGATGCGCCCATGTAACACTTGCCAGCCAGCCATCGAACACCAGAAGATTTGCAAATGGAGTCCCTCAAGGATCTGTCTTGTCACCAACATTCTTTAACCTATACATGCACAGCCTACCCATACCCCACACACCCCAGATACACACAGCCTCTTATGCAGACGACATAACACTCATATGCACACATAGAGATGGAAACACAGCACAACTCCTCCAACCGTACCTCAACACACTACACGACTGGTTCACCACAAACAGACTCAAACTAGCTTCAGCCAAATCTACAGCGACCCAAACTGGATAGTAATACATAGTCATATACCTCAACTCACCTATAGCAACACACCCACACACACACACACACCACCGAAAGTGCTTAGTGTAACATGTACAGTCACATGCTTTCATCAAATTCAGTTGGGGCTTATTGGTGTTAAGAAGGATGTTAAAAATAATACAATACATCAATGTCATTCAAGCAACATATTACTGTACTAGCAATAAGAACAAAATGATACCAAGACTAAACCCCCTCCACCCCCTTTACTAATCTTAATTTGCTCCACCTCTCATATTGATCCATACTACTCCACCCCTTCACTGATCCAACCTAAACTCTTAAACTGATCCATGTGACCTTACTTCTCCCCCTCCCCAGATACACTGCCCCGGGAGGTGAGGAGATCGCCCTGACCTTCAGCGCCGGAGCTGATGGGTATGTGCCCGAGGGTGCCCACCTTCCCGTAGCCCCAGTGGCGCCTGCCCTCCCCTACGAGCGATCTGACAACTAAGCTCAACCGCGCAGCCTAGGTTAATCGACCACTTGCGAGTTTTGGTCTATAATGTAGTTGGAGTTGTGGCCATCAATATTTAGCTGAATTATCTGCTAAAACTACGGTCATAACAAATTTATATATACATAAAACCAAATGTATCATACTTTTCATCCATCAGAAACCTACATTATTATTGTATTTCTGTTTAATATCGATGTTTATGGCTCCAACTTCCTTACAGCCTGAAACTCGCAAGTGGTCAATTGATCACTTGCGAGTTTTGGTCTACAAGGCAGTTGGAGTTGTGGCCATCGATATTTAGCAGAATTATCAGCCAAAATGCGGTCATAATACATAATATATCAACACATATAACTGAATGGATCATATTTCGTATCAATCAGAAATCCACATAATTATAACATATTATCTCTTCAATATCGATGTTCACGGCTCCAACTTCCATATAGCCTTCTAAATATATTCTGGCAACGATTATGCCCAAGCCCTAGCGAATCAACCAACCCGAACACACGGATTTGAGACATCACTTGATAGGTCTATAAATCTAAATAATGACCAGTTAAATGAGTTTAGTCCTGTATTTAATCTGTCTCTCTCTCGCTCGCTCACTCTCTCTCTCAGCTATAACCACTGATTTTGTTTTCTCTCTCTCTCTCTCTCTCTCTCTCTCTCTCAGCTATAACCACTGACATTAGTTTGGGTCTCTCTCTCTCTCTCTCTCTCTCTCTCTCTCTCTCTCTCTCTCTCTCAGCTATAACCACTGACATTAGTTTGGGTCTCTCTCTCTCTCTCTCTCTCTCTCTCTCTCTCTCTCTCTCTCTCTCTCTCTCTCTCTCTCTCTCAGCTATAACCACTGACATTAGTTTGGGTCTCTCTCTCTCAGCTATAACCACTGACATTAGTTTGAGTTTCTCTCTCTCTCTCTCTCTTATATACCTTTATACAATTTATCTCCACGTAATTATATTTATTATATGTCTACAATATTTATATCTGCAACGTTTCATTCTTGTATATGCTTGTAAATAAAATGACTAGCTGAACTTCTGATTTTAATATTGTACCGCCATCGACCATGTCATATGAATTGAACACTTAACCCTTTCACACATTTATGACGCAGAGGTTGCCAGATTAGCAATAAGAAATAGTTATCTCACTCTTATAATGACCTCTCCATAATTAGTTTTCTGCCCACAGCTAACTCAAAGACAACTGCAGAGGTTGAAGTAACTAAACTAAAGGTTTCTAAATACCCCTGATGGTAACAAAGGCTTTAAAACCCACTGGCTGCGGCTATGTTTGGGCTATTTAGGGCATATTCAGGCACTCCTGAATGATAAATCAAGCATCTGCATTAAATGAACTGTATTCTGCCGAAAACTAGGCAAAAATAGCTTCAAAATGAGACCAGAACGGGCCCCGTACGTGGTCTGGTTCACCCGCAGCGGTGCCAGTGAAACGCGGGAAACCCGCTATTTGGTAGCACTCGCTCGCTTGGCTACACTATTGTGTGAGAGAGAGAGAGACCCGCGCGAGAGACAGTCTACCTCAGTGAGCCGCTCGCTTCTCTGACGGACGGAGGTGGGCCCCTCACGCTCCCGCCCACTGACACTCGATTTTTCCGTTTTTTACAAGCCTGGAAATTGCTGTAAATTGCCAGGACGTTCAAGAACGTCACCCGCAGCGAAAGGGTTAAAGTATCCCCAATAGGCTCAAAATTGCATCATATGTCGGAGAGGGTTAAGCCGGTATCACACGAGCGCTTTTTCCCTCAACATTTATCCTCAATACTGGTCTGGCAGCTTATGTGGCCAACATAATTATATAATAATTGGGGTCACCTAAATTCATCTACCATCAGTCTAGTTTCCGATACCAGTGCAAAATATTCCAAAAAAAGTTGCCAGAAAAATGTTGAACATTTGAGAGAGTCCTAATTACCCCTTTGACTCCTAGAGGGCAATTTTTGTTCTGTTGTCTGGCTATTATTAGACGATTTTATTCAGATTTGGAAGGGTATGTGGAAATCAGAGGGTTAATTGAGATAGTCTTTACCCCTTTCAGTTCCCACAGATCCTTCCTAAGTTGTATAAAATCGTCTAATTTTAGTTAGAACAAAGTGAAAAAGTAAAACATAAATAAAAATAAGATAAATATATAATGTATATTTTACCCCTTGCTTGCTTCCCACACAGCCTTCGGAAACTGAGAAAATTCGCTTAAACCTCTGAAGATTAGGAGGCATTTTGGCAGTTTATTCTGGCTTTCATTAGACGATTATATCCAGCTTAGGAAGGATCTGTGGGAATGACAAGGGCAAGGACTATCTCCACTAACCCTCTGACTTCCACACACCCTTCCTAATCTGAATAAAACCGTCTAACAATAGCCAGAAAATCATAAAAGAAATGCGCCATCGTATCTCCAAAGGGTTATCGCGCTACACTCCTAATTAATTCAGTCACACTATCCTTCCAATATACCGTTCAGGGGGGTGACCTGCTTTTTCTCTCTTATTCTCTCTTTCTCTGGCTTGTATCCATTCGGTCCCATTCAGCCTTCTGTTTTAAGACGTTTATCCCCATTCAGTTGTCGATTTATTTTGTATCGCTCGCCAGCATTGTATGGAGAAATCCGGCTTCGCTGGAGCCATTTTTCTATCGAAAAAATGTACAAATTTAACCTGCTGTCAAAATTGTTTTTGAAAATACGCTGGGTCGCTACCGCTCACCAGGAAAATATCGACACCTGGATAGGGATAAATGTCTTAAAGCAGAAGGCTGCATGGGGCCGAATGGATACAACGAAGAGAGAGAGGAAAAAAAAAACGAGGTGAACCCCCATAAAACGATACATTATTATGGACACTTAATTTACCCCTTTCGTACCTATATTAAGCCCCAACATTATGTCAGTGTGGGGAAAGAGAGAGAGAGAGAGAGAGAGAGAGAGAGAGAGAGAGAGAGAGAGAGAGAGAGAGAGAGAGAGAGAGAGAGAGAGAGAGTAAAGTAAATATGAATGTAGCTATCTAGGGCTGAGCTATAATGGAAGAATCAATATTTAAGGGGTGGGGGGGTGGACGTATTTATTTGCTTATTTATCCCTATGAGTACCAGCGACGTGTGTTATATTCTATTCTAGCTTCATTTAGACGATACTATGCAGCTTAGGAAGGATCTGCAGTAGCTAAAAGGATTGGTTGACATTGTGTGAATAGAGATAACGAGAGAGAGTGTGAATGTGTGTGTGTGTGTGTGTGTGTGTGTATGTACCAAGTGTCAGTATGAGTCGTGGCACCGTGGCGACAGGTTCGGCGTGGCATTGGAGGGCACCGATCACTAATGTAATCAAAAAGAACGATCAGCTGACCAGGAGCCTTTTCGCGCGCTTTTTTTCCCGCCACCAGCTAACTACATGTAAACAAACCCTCAAGCTGTACAGTCGTGGTAAAATATAAACTACGAGCTTATACGTAATTAACCCAAGAACGGCAAAGGTCCTCAATTGACCACTTGCGAGTTTCATTCTATAAGGAAGTTGGAGCCTTGAACATCGATATTAAACAGAAATACAATAATAATGTAAGTTTCTGATGGTTAAAGGGTATGTTGAATTGGGTTTTATGAATTTATGAATGTACTACGACCTTATTTTAGCTCGTAATTCTGTTAAATATCGATGTCTACAGCTCCAACTTCCTTATAGAACAAAACTCGAAAGTCGGCAATTGCGTCTGTTTTTTTTTTTTTTTTAAAGTGCCACTGGAATCTATCAAGGTAATCCAATATCATCAGAAGTATCCAACACTGTCATTAAGGGAAGGTTTTTAGTTTGTTCCCTAGACCTCCATCAAGCTTAAAATTACACCCCATAGACCCCCTTTCAAGATGTATTTGTACATTTTTCGGTAGAAATATTCGGCCGGTTCCTCTAAAATTACAGGCTCACTATAGCTCGCCAGGAAAAAAGTCGACACCTAAATTACACGAAAAGTAAGAATATTGACAAAGAAATGGGGTGAAAGGTTTTAAAATCGCCAAACTAATGGGCCGAATGTCTTACAATCTCAAACTAATGGGTTTAAACACGAGGAAGAAAGGGATCCAGAAAAACGACCCATCTCCCCTTAACCCGTTGAGTACCGATGCCGTCTTTGTAACTCTGTTCTGGCTACTATTAGGTGATTTTATTCAATTTAAAAAAAAAGAGCCTCTAGTAAATAACGGGTTTGTGTGTGTATGTACTGTATACAGTATGTGTGTGTGTATACATGTGTGTACGTATGTATGTGTGTGTGCGTATGATGTGTATGTGTGTATATGAATGTACAGTATGTATGTATGTGTGTGAGTGTGTTCATGATGTGTATCTATGTGACGATGTGTATACTGTATATAAAGTATGTATGTAGCAATTATGTCTAGATCCTCCCTACATGTGTGTAATAATACCTGATATAAAGATAGAGTTAACCCTTTCACGCACATATGACGCAGAGGTTGCCAGATTAGCAATAAGAAATAGAGTTCTCTCACTCTTATAATTACCTCTCCAAAATTAGTTTTCTGCCCACAGCTAACTCAAAGACAACTGCAGAGGTTGAAGTAACTAAACTAAAGGTTTCTAAATACCCCTGATGGTAACAAAGGCTTTAAACTATCCCCAATAGGCTCAACACAGCTAACTCAAAGACAACTGCAGAGGTTGAAGTAACTAAACTAAAGGTTTCTAAATACCCCGGATGGTAACAAAGGCTTTAAACTATCCCCAATAAGCTCAGAATCATATGTCGGAGAGGGTTAAATATACCCCCCCCCCCCCGCTCCCAATACACCACCACCACCATCACCACCACCACCACCACCATTCTCATTGTAGCACCACCGTAGCCTGGCCAACGAGTCTCATCAATCAGCCTTACTTCTATATAGGTTACTGTACTAGTCGATACGATACAACACAACACAACGCACCACTTCACTACATTAAGCATCTGCACTCTAACAAATCTAGAAGGTTTTAAGGTTTTGTATATATATATATATATATATATATATATATATATATATATATATATATATATATATATATATATATATACTGATTATATATTTCTGATTGGGGATATGAATGGTAAGGTGGGTGATAGGAAAGTTGAGGGAGTGGTGGGAGGGTGGGGGGTACCATCAGAGGTGAATGGGAATGGTAGTGCACTTGTGGACGTATGTGTGGGGAGGAGGCTGTGGATAGCCAACACCTTCTTCCGACACAGAATGATCCACAGGTACACGTGGAAACGGATGTTGACGATGAAGGATAAGACAGTGGTGGAACGAAAGTCATTGATTGATTATGTATGTGTGGATGAACGAATGAAGAAATCTGTGATGGATGCTAGGGTGTATAGGGGTATTGGAGGGGGTCTGTCTGATCATTATGTAGTGGTAGCTAAGGTTAGGATACAAAAGAAGTGGGTGAGGAGAGCGGGAGGGAGGCGAGAGGAGGATGGAATGGTGAGGAGGGTGGAGAGGTTGCAGGAGGAGGAAGTCAGGGAGGAGTACAGGAGAGCAGTGGAAAGACGACTAGGTGGGTTCGACCTGGAAGTTATGGAGGAAGTGGAGGAGATGAGCAAGGTGTTTAAGGATGAGATCTGTGCAGCATGTGAGGAGGTGTGTGGAGTGAGGAGAAGAGGGAGGGGAGTGAAAGGTACAGCATGGTGGACAGAAGAGGTAAGAATAGCTGTGGAAGAAAAGAAGAAAGCATATAGAGAGTGGTTGGGTAGTAGAGGGAATGAAGATTCCGAGAGACAGAAACGAGCGAGGTACGTGGAGAGTAAGAGGGTGGTGAAGAGAGTAGTGAAGGAAAGTAAGAGAAGAGTAGATGAGGAATTTGGAAGGAATCTGAGTGTAAAATGGAGGGAGAGTAAGAAACTGTTCTGGAAAGAAGTCAAGAAAGTTAGGGAAGGTAGCAAGGGAAACAGTAAGGGTGTGAAAGATAAGAATGGGAGAATGCTAGCCGAGAAGCAAGAGAGAGTCGAAAGATGGAGGGAGTACTTCAGTGAGTTGCTAAATGAAAGGAATGAAGAACCAGCAAACATAGCTGGATATGGTATGGGAGGGAGAAGAAGAGAAGTAGTGGAGGAGGAGGTGGGGATCAGGAGGTCAGAAGTGTGGGAAGCCATGAAAAGAGTGAAGTTGGGGAAAGCACCAGGAACAGATGGAGTGTGTGGGGAAATGTTGAGGTATGGTGGTGAGATAGTGATAGAATGGGTATGGAAAATGTGCAAACTAGCATGGGAGAAGGGGAGTGCACCCGATGACTGGAAGACTGGCATAATAGTCCCCCTATATAAGGGCAAAGGGGAAAGAGGAGTGTGTGGTAACCACCGAGGAATATGTCTTCTAAGCGTAGTAGGGAAGGTATACAGTAGGGTAGTGATTGAGAGAGTGAGAGTAAGAACGGAGAAATGGATAGGCGACGAGCAGGGAGGCTTTAGGAAGGGAAGAGGATGTGTAGATCAGATTTTTACCCTGAATTGTGTTGTGGAGAAGTATCTGGAGAAGAAACAAAAGGTGTATGTTGCCTTTATGGACTTGGAGAAGGCCTATGACAGAGTGGATAGAGAAGGTTTGTGGAAAGTACTTAGAATATACGGAGTTGAGGGCAAGTTGCTGAAAGCAGTGAAGAGCATGTATGAGGGTGCAAAGGCGGCAGTACGTGTGGAGAGTGAGCAGAGCGAGTTCTTTGACCTGAATGTTGGTTTGAAACAGGGGTGTGTGATGTCCCCGTGGTTGTTTACTGTATATATGGATGAAGTTATGAAAGAAATACTATCAAGAGCAGTGGATGTTGGTGTATTGCTGAAAAGGGAGGGAATTGAGTGGAAGCTACCTATACTGCTGTTTGCGGATGATACAGTTCTGATGAGTGATAATGAATGGGAGTTGTAGGGGTCTGGTAAATGAGTTTGGAACAGTGTGCGAAAAACGGAATTTGAAGGTAAATACGGGGAAGAGCAAGGTTATGGTCTTCGAAAGGGGTGAAGTCACAGAGTGTGAGGTGAAGCTGAACGGTCAGGCTATGGAGATCGTCAACTCTTTTAAGTATCTGGGCAGTGTGTTGAGTAAAGATGGGACTATGGATGAAGAGGTGCGGGAGAGGGTACAACAGGGGAAGAGGGTTGTAGGAACGCTAAAAGCAGTAACAAGAAATAGGGTGGTCAGTATGGAAGTGAAGAAGTCCTTGCATGACAGTGTGGTAATCCCGACACTGACTTACGGAAGCGAAGCATGGACGTTGGTTGAGAGACTCAGACCAAGAGTGCTCTCACTCTTGAAATGTGGAAATGAATTACTTAAGGAGTGCGTGCGGAATTACATGGAGGGATAGACAGACTAATGAGGAAGTAAGAAGGAGGTGTGGTGTGGAGGTAGATGTGCTGGAAAGTGTGAAAAGGAACAACTTGAGATGGTTCGGCCATATGGAACGTATGGAAAGCGAGAGAATGACTAAGAGGGTGTACGAGAGCGAGGTGGAGGGACAGAGGGGGAGAGGTAGACCGAATATGAGGTGGAAGGATGGAGTGAGGAACTACATGAATGAAGGCGGTGCTGGTTGGGGGGAGGGGCGTCGACTGACTGGGGACAGAGGTGCATGGGGGCGGTTCGTTCGTGGCCACCCCTTCGGGGATCACGGCGTCAGGCAATAGATAGATAGATAGATAGATATATCTTTAAGCTACCATATATATCTTTAAGCTACCATATATATTTTTAAGCTACCATATATATCTTTAAGCTACCATATATATCTTTAAGCTACCATACATATCTTTAAGCTACCATATACAGTATATCTTTAAACTACCATATAATATTATATCTTTAAGCTACCATATATATCTTTAAACTACCATATATATCTTTAAGCTACCATATATATCTTTAAGCTACCATATATATCTTTAAGCTGTTGTTTTTTTGTCTTTATATTGTGTCGTCCCAGTATGATATTAAAATTGGCTACTGACTAACTTTAGGAATAAAATGCAAGTTGTTACATATATTTTCTTTTCTTTTCAGGTCAAATGTTGCCATGATGTAGCAACAATCTGTTGGCTGTTGCCGTGGTGGTATGTGTGCCTGGTCCCGGCCTCTACTGCTTTAAGAAATGTAAGTACTGTACTGTATATTCATAATAGTTTTGTTTTCGGTTGCTTAGTTTATCATAATGTATGTTCCATCAATTGCGTCTATTCAATCAACTTCCAGTTACTTAAGCAGTTGATTTGTGTTGATGCTTTTAATAAACCAGTGAAGTCTCACCTATTTCTGAAGGCTTATGATACTGCGGATCATAGAGTTACTGTACTGATGACTATAAACATATATTTTTTGTTTGAAAAATTGAAGTTAATGCGAGCGCTCGTGAATCATCTTTGAGAATTGGCGCTCGTACAATACAGTACCGGCCTATTATTATTATTATTATCTACAGTTGTTGTTGTTCCCCAAACTGCCTGGCCGAACAGCCCCAAGGCCCCGAGCAAGGCCAAGGCCATAACCGAGCACCCCCCACAGAACCCTCCCTGCCGACCCCAATAAAGCCTGGGTGACCGAAGCCACTCCATGGCGGGGAGCTGAGGAGGGTGCGGAAACGCCCGGGAAACCAAAGCCCCACCCAGGGCCCTGTGCCCCTCAGCAATTGTGAAGAGAAAGTTGAGTGGCAAAGGAAAAATGTGACGCTTTGGCTTCCAATCTTGGTAAATTGGGAGGTCAATCCACGGAAGAGATGCCATCACTTGAGATCTAGAAAATATATAAGTAAAAGGAACAGTCAGAGTAAGCTATGGGTATGGCAGAGATCGCTCAGTTCTCACTCTGATAGACCAGCTGATCACCATATTATCTACAGTTGTTTGCTTTGTTGTGTACGGTGGCGCTAATAAGTCATGTCCCAGCTGTCATTACGTTTGGCTTGTTTTGTGCTGTATTAATGTCTGTCAGATGTTGAATAGGGTGGGTAAGTGTAGGAACATGTTTGTATATATCACTCGATATGAAGCTTGGGTATTGCTGATACCAATTATTGATCAAAATATACTTGGTGCCGAGACATGACTTATTAGCGCCACTGTACTTTGTCGTGTGCATTTCTATGGTTGATGTTTACTTGTGAATATTTTGATTGTATTGTTCTTTGCTTGGGTACTTTATATATTGGTTAGACATTTGTTTTTCAGTATGGCTTGATTTGAGTGGTTTGCTGTATCATTGGAACTCTCTCCCAAAATCAGTATTTCCCTGTTCTTATGACTTGAATTGCTCAGTGTGTCCTGGCATTTTGGTTTGAACGTCTATTGATTTTGGCCCTGTCACTCTTTCAACTCTGAGGAAGACACTTGCTACAGGCAGTTTTGCTTTTTGTCTCCCTCACTCACAGAAAAAAACAAATAAGTTTTGCTTGTGTATGGGTATTTATTTGATGGGTTCTTGTTTGCTTGAATAGTTTACTTTGATATTTTCTCTACTTGTGAAATGCCTCCTGTTGTTTCTCCCTTTTCTTTGTAGTTTAGTTTTATCAATTGTTTGGATATTGTTAGTTTCCCGAATGTTTAGCGTTATGTTGCTTATCCCGTTCATGATTGACACATCTTGACAGTACAGTAACTTGGCTATCATTTTACATTGTTGTTGTCCGTTAACCCAGTACCAACGCGATTGGTGGTTAAAAGAGTTAGATATTATTGAAGCCTTATTTTTGGCTAGAGGTCCTTCCTAAGCTGAATGAAGTTGTTGAAAATAGTTAGATATATTGAAGCTTTATTTTTTGGTAGAAGTCCTTCCTAAGCTGAATAAGTCTTGCAGTCAGATTATAAAAAGGACCTCTATTATTGAATGCATGGATGTTGCTTATTTTAATGTTTGAGTTGCTTATCTGTTCTGCAGTGATTTAGATTTGTTCTTTTGTCTTGTCCGTTTGTTTATTTTGCAAGTTTAGGTCTATTAGTTTCAATATTTGCTTTACTTAATTTTGCATAAAAAAAATTGTTAGTTATTATAGTTTGTGTATTTAGTTGTCTTGAGCATAGTCATTAGATATCTTGATGCTTTATTTCCCTTTAATTTTGTTGCTCAAGCATAGTTTCCACAATGTTGATATGTTCTTGTCTTTATAGTTTCAGTGTTTATTGTGGAAGTTTTACATTATAATTAGTTTTCATTGAGAATATTAGTCTGATGAATGATAGCCTATATAATTTATTTGTTTCCACATCAATTTTGACTAGTTATTTTGACTGTTTTAGTTTGAAATTGTAATTTATTGATGAAACATTGCTTAGCAATATAGGTATGGCAGATTAACTTAAGTCTTTACTATGTTATTTCTCATTACCAATAATTTATGCATTCTTGTATAATTAACGATCGGTATATGCTCAGGCACATACTTTTATTTAATTTATATTATTGATGCATGTACACTCTGATGCCAGTCCCTAAGCCACCCAGACATTTATATTCTTGTGAAGTCTATGATTATTGATATGCATCAAGCAGTCACTTGAACCAGTTGTCCATTGTATCTATGAAGTTGGGAATGTTATTAAGTTATTTTGATTAGTTCCTTTGAGTCTAGGTTGTGTAGTCCAAGTTTTAGTTAGTTTTTGAAAGTTTTAAATTATAATTTGGCAAAGCCAAATGTTACAAGGTTTATTGAGAAAAAAGTATACCAAGTCAATTTTATTAGACATAAATACCAATAAGTTTGAAAGGTTTATAATAGTAGTTAATTATAATAATCATTCATAAAACACATGGTCAAGTAACAAACATACAGTACCCAAAGAAATTACGGTACAGTTTCCAAAGTTATTTTGCCTCGGTCAATGCTGCTTTATAGTTATGATCGAGTTGTAGTTATAAATTGAAAGTATATCATTGTCACCGATGCTTTAAAAAGCTATAATTGTTGTGATATTACAAAAGTATTTAAATTGATCAAATGTTATCTATTTAAAACGGCAGACTTTAGTTGTTGATAATCCCAAAGCCTAATGTTTGTAAGTGATCAAAGTACTGGAGTTACTATAAGTACATTAAGTTAAATATAAGTAAAGTCCATTGAAACATGCTTGAAGACTTCAGTAATTTTATATTTGTGAATTAATTGTAATGTAATATTAGGAAATACAGTAAAAGTTTTGAATACCATAATATCTTTATAGTTTTATTATAATACATGTAATAGGATACAGTTCACCTTAGGTTCTTACCAAAGGCTGGACTCTAAATCCCATTCAGTAAAGTAACAGTATTTTGTTATTTACAATTCAGCAAAAAAAAAAAAATAAAAAAATAAAAGTGACTTGTCAAAACAATGAATGGGATTTAGAATTCAGTTAGCTTAGCCACTTCGCAACATTTTGCCAGTAACCAACAAATGTTTTCAAAGTCCAGTCATAGACTGGACAATGGGAAAAAAAAAAATCATTAGTTTGGAAAATTATGAAAATCTAGTTATAAGTTCAGAAGTCAGACTGGCAAAGACTGAAAGTTTTCAAAGTCCAGTGGAACTTGGCAAAATGTCAGTGGTGTAGACTTCGGAAAATTTAAAGTCCAGTTCTGATACTCAGAAACTTGGACTTGTGAAATGGTCCCAAGTATACACCACTGAAATTTTGCTAAGTTTGAAACATTTCAGTCACCCCCAGAAGTTTGCTAAGTCCAGCCTCAGAGGGTAGACTTGGCAAACTTCTGGTGGAAATCAGTGAAAAGTCTAGGGGGTGAAACCCAAACATTTCACATTGCAAAAACTTTTCTATCTCAAGATTCTTACTGGCAATTTGTGGAGATACCGCTCATATCCAGGCTTGTCATACACTCAATTAACCCTTCCAGTAGTATCACTACTTATTCTGGCTAACCTCAGAACACTTAAGAAACAAGTCCTTTCTAAGCTGATTAAAATATGAGGCTAGCCAGATAGGGAGTACCAAAAGGGTTAATAGAGCTCATGACAAGCATGGGCTATGGAGGTTAAGTTTGAAATGCACTGAGAACACATGCAACCCAGAATAAACAGTACACAACCAAAGACTTTGTCAGAGAAACCTTACTTGCAATCTTAAGACCAG